>JADRCC010366845.1:0-18766 GCA_019843855.1 Hylomyscus alleni
TTTTTTTTTTTTTTTTTGTCTATTTGGAGCCTATCATGGTTCCATATTAATTAAGAATTACTTTTATTTCTGTTTCTATGAGAAAACCTTTTTTGGGTTTCAACAGAGATTACACTGAGTTTGTATATCACTTTAGGTCTAATAATACTTTGGTTCTAGTAATATTAGATTTTTCAATCCATGAAAATGGTTTATCCTTGTATTTATATTTTCTCCTCATTTTATTCAGCAATATATAATTTAAAATATATGTCTTCTTTTGTGGCTAGGCTCATTATCGCATTGGGATTGAGCCCAGGTCTTCCTGAATATAGGCGAACATTCCACCAATTGAGTTACCTCCCATATCTGGGATTCCTTTTCTTCCCTTTGCACAGTTCATTGTGATAAAGACTCATATGAATTTTAATTTTCTTTTTTAAAAAGATTTATTTTATTTATTTTATGTGTATGAGTACACTGTAGCTGTACAGATGGCCGTGAGCCATCATCTGTGTGGCTGCTGTTGAACTCAGGACCTCTGCCAGCCCTGCCTCCTCCAGCCCTGCTTGCTTCGACATAATTTACTGCACCAGAAGAGGGCGTCCGATCTCATTATGGGTGGTTGTGAGCCACCATGTGGTTGCTGGGATTCGAACTCAGGACCTTCGGAAGAGCAGTCAGTGCTCTTACCCACTGAGCCATCTCGCCAGCCCCTGAATTTTAATTTTCTATCTTGTTATTTTACTCAATCCACTTATTAGTTCCAACAGGCATTTGTCTGTTAATTTAGTTTTAAAATCTTTTATAGAATCTAGAGTTCTCTGTACACACAACCATTTTATTAACAACTAGCATCGCTAGATGTCTTCCTTTGTAATTTGGATGTCCTTTATGCAATTTTCCAGTCTCTATTCTCCTTGAAATCAGAGCTAAAATACTACCTTAAATTCTGAACAAAAAGGGAGTTTGATCTGTGTCTGATTCTGGGAATTACAAGATATGTTGGACTCAGTGGCTTCATGCAGGGGGAGGAGGAGCAAAAGCCAACCAGGTTTGGGAGTTGCATACACTCCATGGCTTGTCACTTGGCACACACACGGTCTCCTTTGAGAGCCAAGTCTTCCGTTCTGGTGGGAAATTAACTTCATGCTTTAAAGACAAGTAGCTCAGAGTGA
The DNA here is from genome assembly GCA_019843855.1 of Hylomyscus alleni. Taxonomy (NCBI): domain Eukaryota; kingdom Metazoa; phylum Chordata; class Mammalia; order Rodentia; family Muridae; genus Hylomyscus; species Hylomyscus alleni. Next base: position 1,158 of record JADRCC010366845.1, read on the forward strand.
CTCCAAATGTCCAGCGGCCCTACAAACCATAGTGATAACTCTGGAAAGGTCAATCAGAAGCATATGGGTTAGATTTTCTTTGAAATCACATGAATATTTTTAATAGAGAAGAAGTTCTCAAGAGAACAAGCATGTTTTGACATTCCTTTCTCAAATCCCAAACATTCGAGGGATGCTCTTGAATAGTCCACTAAAAGTGAAACAAATGAAAAGCCTTTCAAGTTTTAGAACTTGGAAGAAAAGCCAAGTAGGCTGTCTCCATTCTTTTTGTATAGTAGATTATATTCCTGTTATAAAGCCACCTGGAGAAGGTCAAAACAAAATGACAATAACATGGCCAGTGTTCAAGATCTCTCTTCTGCCATGTCACCCCGGGAACTAGGAGAGGCTTTGAATTGATACAAGTTTATTTTCTTTGTGTGTTAAATAAGATCATTACATCAGTTCACAGTGTTGTAGATAAGCGAAGGTATCTACAGTGGCACTGTGTAAAATTTTTGGACTATAGCTAAGCCCTGATAATGTCCTGTCAATCTGTATTGTTATAATATTGAATAAATCTGTCCATATAAATAGCATTTCTTCTCATCTTTTTAACAGATAGCAGTAATTTTAAAAAGTAAGTTGAAAGGAATGGAAAGATTGGCTCGAGGTGACAGGTTCATGCTGCTTTTATAAGGGAGCCAAGTTCAATTCCTACTACCCACCTTAGCGGGCTCACAACCACCTGTAATTCTAGGTCCAGGGAATTTGGTAACCTCTTCTGGATACCCAGAGCCCTACATGTAATAAGTATACTGTCCTGTCAAGTATAAATAATTTAAAAATAATAAACATATATCTTAAAATGTAAATTTCTATTTAATTTATCCTTTGCATTAGAAGAAGGAAGAAGTTCAGGGTCTAGCTAAGTATTCAAATATGTTAATTTTGATTACATCAGAACTGTATTCAATATTTTCTCTACTATTTATTAGTTATATGTGTTTGCCAAAGGAATTCACTGCTCTAAATACTCCTTCTCTATCTCTCTTTTTTATTGGATATCTTCTATATTTACATTTCAATGTTTTCCCCTTTCCATGTCTCCCCTTCAGAAACCCCCTATCCCTTTCCCCTCTCCCTGCCTCTATGAGGGTGCTCCCCACCCACCCACTCCTGTCTTCCTGCCCTAGCATTCCCCTACACTGGGGCATCAAACACCCTCAGACCCAAGGGCCTTTCCTCCCACTGATGTCCAACAAGGCCATCCTCTACCACATAAGTGGTCAGCGCCATGTGTATTCTTTGGTTGATGGTCCAGTCCCCAGGAGCTCTGGGGGGGTCTAGCCTGTTGACATTGTTGCTCCCTCCATGGGGCTGCAAACCCCCTCAGCTTCTTCTGTCCCTTCTCCAACTCCTCCATCAGGGACCTCAGTCCAATGGTTGGTTGTGAGCATCGCCTCTGTATTTGTCAGGCTCTAGCAGAGCCTCTCAGGAGGCAGCCATATCAGGTTTCCATCAGCAAGCACTTCCTGGCTTTCCCAATAGCATCTGGGTTTGGTGGTTGTATATGGGATGGATCCCCAGGTGGGACAGTCTCTGGATGGCCTTTACTTCAGTCTCTGCTCCACAAATTGTCTCCATATTTCCTCTCATGTGTATTTTGTTTCCCCTTCTAAGAAGCACTGAAGCATTCACATTTTGGTCTTCTTTCTTCTTAGGCTTCATATGATCTGTGAATTGAATCTTGGGAATTCCAAACTTTTGGACTAACATCCATTTATCAGTGAGTACATACCGTGTGTGTTCTTTTGTGACTGAGTTACCTCACTCAGGATATTTTCAAGTTCCATCCATTTGCCTGAGAATTTCATGAAGTCATTGTTTTTAATAACTGAGTAGTATTCCATTGTGTAGATGTACCACATTTTCTGTATCCATTCCTCTGTTGAGGGACGTCTGTGTTGTTTCCAGCTTCTGGTTGTTATAAGTATGGCTGCTATGCATGTGTCCTTATTTCAATGTCCATTCTCAAATGCAGTTAGCTCCCTGCATTGCTATGAAGGTGAAATAATTCATGTGAGCTGGCTGGCACAGTACTGATAAGTTGTAATTGATAAAAAAGAGCAACCACCACAATCATCATTAATGACAAATAGTTATTCATTTTCTTATTTCTCCTTATATTTAAACATCCCAGTCAACATAGGTTCCTCAGGTGTCCATCTAAAATAAAATATCACAAGTACAATTTCTGGATACTTGACTGCTTCTTTCTTTTTCTTTTTGGGCCCATTCTACATAACATTGCCCTTCAAATGTACATTCAAGGAGCACCTGAAACTACATCATCCCTAGAAAGATGGCGTCTGGTTATAGAGTCACTATAATTGAAATCATTGCAGTCATAGGATGCTGCAACTTTGATGACGTTAGGAAGGACCATCAAATGAACATTTTTTTGCACCTCTTAATTTGTTCCCTGGGGTTCTTAAGCCATAACGCTACAAAAAAGAGCAAGAGAGTCTAGGTATCAATTTATGTTCTACAACTTCTTGACAAGTCTGTTGGAAGCAGGCATAGCCTGTGTGTACTTGAGGCCATGTTTTAGATGGGTGATCTTTTGATCACCTGCTCTGAGAGGTCATTTGATGTCAATATGACAAATACTTGAGAAAAACACCTAAAGGTAGAAAGAATTCATTTTGCTCCCCAGAGATTTCAGTCCATAGTCCTTGGTTCCATGGATTCTGGCCTATGAGTAGGCAGAACATGATGGCAGTGTGATCATGTGACAGGTTGCTTACTTCATGGAGGACAAGGAGCAGAAAACAAGGAGAAGACTGAGTGCCAGGTACAAACCATCAAAGGCATGCCCAGTGACCTATTTTCTCCAGTTAGGCTTCACCTAAATTTTCCAAAATCTCCTCAAATAACGCTTCTTGGGACTAAACATTTAACACACAAGCCTGTGGGCGACTTTTCATATTCAAGCCATAACAGAGACCCACATTGTGCGAAGTGCAAGAAATTAAACATGTGTAAACTCAATTCTTCATCCTAGGGGGCTCAAAAATAAACTGGGCATTCAAAGACTACTAAGATGAAACGTTTCCCCATGAAAGACCATGTAAGCAGAGGATATAGGGGACATTAATTGACACGATGAAGGCAGGAGAGAGGAGTTAGTGGTGTCTAACGTGAGTTATTCCCTTTCATTCTTCACTTGATCTTAGCCAAAAGGCCAAGAAGCGGTCCCTTTCATTCTTAAAGGATTACGTCACATGTACATGTTTTCATCTTTCTTTATGAGATGAAGAAATCACAACAAAACTAAAAATAAAAAAAGTGCACACTTGCATAGAAATGTTTTTTTTTCCTGGCTTACCAAAAGCAAACTTCAAGGGAAGCTTTCCCACTATGTCCATCTGTATAATGGGCTTCTACCAAGGAGATAAACCAAGATCTTGTGTGACAATGTTTTCTACAAATAGAATATCATGCAAGTATCCAGTATCTGATCTCCAAGCCTTTCTCTCTTCTCTGGCAACTCCCCAAAATCACAGAGGCTTCTCAAAAGTGTCCTAAAATGTACTAAAACATCATTCCACTCCACATAATGAAAGACCGTCTAGTGTACATGCAGATCATTTTTTCCAATAACATTGTAGTGACAAAAATCAACAAGTTTCTTGTCAGAACATCTTGGTCATTAAAAATGCATTAACAACTCATCATTCAAGATGCTGTACTAATTCTATTCATTTCCTATTGAAGCTTATTAAATCCTAAGAGCCTAATCAACCAGAAGCAGTGTTCAGTGGCCACAAAGAATATGTTCCATTAAAAGGGAAAAAAGAAATATGACCAAAGTGGTAATTATAAAACATTGTATTTATCAGGCACAAGCTCTTCTAATGGGTTGAATGGTTTTGATGTTCCCATAGAAAAGGGGTTGGGATGCAATTTATTAAAAAGTAAAATTAAAGGGGTTTTTGAGTGGGCGTATGTGTGGTAGGCAGGCAATAAGGCCTTTAAGGGAATTCCAGAATTCTCTAGAAATGACAGACTACTAAAAGCAATTCTGTAATGGATTTGAAAACTTTACTCCCCCTTTTCATCTATTGTATTTTTTCTTATTTACTTTATATCCTGATCTCATCTTCTCCTTCCTCCTCTCCTCCCAGTCTATCCTTCTTAGGTCTCCTCCCTGCCACATTCCAGTCCTTCTTTTCTCCTCAGAGAAGGGGAAGCCTCCCATGGATATCAACCTGCACATCAAGTTGCAGTAAGACTAGGCACATCTTCTCCTGTGTGGCTAGGCAAGGCAGCCCAGTTAGGGGAAATGGATTCAGAGGCAGGTAAGTGGGTCAGAGAGCTCCACCCCTGCTCCTGCTGCTAGGAGTTCCACATGAAGATGGAGATGCACCACTGTTATGTATGTGCCAAGGGCCTAGGTCCATCCCATTCATGCTCTCGGTTTGCCAGCTCAGTCTCTATGAGCCCTTATGGGCCCAGGTTAGTTAATTATGTATGTTTTCTGGCTCCTTCAATCCTTCCTCTTCCTCTCTTCAATAGAATTCTCCAAGCTCTGCCTAACATTTGGCTTTGAGTCTCTACATCTGTCTCCATCAGTTGCTGGGTGAAGCCTCTCAGATGACATTTATTCTAGGTATCTGTTAGCAAGTATAGCAGGATATCATTAATGTGACCATTAATGAAGTGATGACTCAAGAGGCTAAAGCTTTGTACTCTGCAGTTTGGAAGGTTCTGGAATATTGAAGAAGTACCGCTAATGGTCTTTATGTGGCCATTAATGATATCCTGCTATACTCTTTCTCATGTCATCAGTCTCAAGTTGGGCCATTCATTGATTGGCCGTTCCCTCGATTTCTGCTCCATCTTTACCCCTCCACATCTTGTAGGCAGGACAAATCGTCTAAGTTTCTGTGGTTGGGTTGGGGTCCCAGTCCCTCCACTGGAAGTCTTTTCTGGTTACAGAAGATGACCATTTCAGGTTCCATATTGCTCATAGCTAGAGTCACCCTCATAGATTGCTGGTAGTTTCCATTTTTCTAGGTTTCTAGCTTACCCCAGAGATGCCATCCCCCTACTAATTCTAGTTCTTTCCCCTAGTGCTCTCTCCCTCTGACCTCTTGCTTGCCTTCTCACCTATTCACCCACCTAGTTCCCTCCTTCCATTTGCTTCACCCCATGTCTATTCTTTTTCCCCTTCTCAGTGAGATTCAAGTGACCTTCATTGGGCCCTTATTATTTAGCTTCTTTGAGTCTATTAATGGTAGCATAGTTATATTCAACTTTATGGCTAATATCTACTTATAAGTGGATACATATCATGTTTGTCTTTCTGGGGCTGGACTACCTCACTCCAGATGATATTTTCTAGTTTCGTCCATTTGCCTACAAATTTCATGATGTCATCATTTTTAATAGCTGAGTAATATTCCATTGTGTAAATGTACCACATTTTCTTTATCCACTCTTTGGTTGAGAGACATCTGGGTTGTTTCCAGTTTCTAGATATTATGAATGAAACTATTATGAACATAGTTGAGCAAATGTCTTTGTGATATAATGAAGCATCTTTTGGGTATATGCCCAGTAGTGGTATAGCTGGTGGCAGAACTAAATATCATGGAGACAGGGATATTTATCATTGTTAGCTGTACTTCCTCAATATTCCAGAACCTTTCAAACTGCAGAGTACAAAGCTTTAGCCTCTTGAGTCATCACTTCATACACAGATTCACAGTTGTATAGAGATTTATGGTGTGTGTATATGGAATAGAGGTACAAAATATACACCTAACAAGTGGTTGTGTTTCTCGATCTACTCCACTGAGTGAATACCTCTAAAGGAAGTGTAACAGTTATCTTTGATTATCAGCTTAATAAGATCTAGAAACAACTAGTAGACAAGCCTCTGGATGTGTCTGTAAAAGGTTAGCTGGATTAGGTTAGTCCATGGATGTGTTTTTGAGGGATATCCTGGGTTAGGTTAATTGGAGTGGGAAGACCCCTTAACTACAGGCAGTGCCATTCTGTAAGATGGAGTCCTGGACTAAATAAGAAGACAGTGACTGACTACCGGCATTCATCACGCTCTGCTTCCTAAGTGCAGATACCATGTGACCTCAAGGGATTGTTGTCATACTTTTCTACATGGTGGACAGGCCCTCCAACTCTGAGCCAAAAAAACCCCTTCCTTGCTTAGATTGCTTTTGTCAGTTTCCCCAGCACCAACATAAGCAGCTCACACTGGCAGGGACTATATTGTATTAACTTTGTGTGGTCAGAAGAAGTACCATCTTGGGACACGGCATAGATCCAGGCTACATTTGTTGTGCTGAGCTGAGTTCCACATCTGGACTGGCACTGATCTTTGAGATCTTTCTGAACACATTACTACTGTGTTCTCTATGTCCATACATACACATATGCTTTTGATTAATTAATAAGATGTATTGATCATTGGTTAAATTTTGAGCCCTGCTTCACCCTCAAGGAGTTGAAGCTTAGTTTGGGAAAAATCAAGACTTATGTATATGAAATAATGGAAGAGCATGACTTTGGGTAGATAGATTCTGATTTTTCCCCTAATATTCCATTTCCTGTTTTTCTGGTGACAGACTCTTGTTTTCCTCAGTGGAACTGTTCTGTGCTCCATGCTCTTAGGGGCTATTACCCATTCTCTTAAACAGATTAAAGGTATCCAACTTTATAGTGAGCATTATGAAGCCATTTAGGTAGACACGTGACCTAACTCTTAACTAACTGGTGCATAATATTAATCTCGTTACGATGCTTGGTTCAGAGATGGGCATAAAGTTATCAAACGTTTGGTAAAATAGGGTTTCTTAACTAAACTCTTGGAGACCTTTTGGCTCAGAGCGACAAATTTAGAAGATCTATTGTCTGCAGAATATACCAGAATTTTAAGAAGTTGTGGGATGTAGAGACTTTAGATTCATGACATACCCAGATACCTGTGGGACTTGCTTTTGAAAGGAAGCTGGTCCTGTCAGGTAGGAGGTGCCACGGGTCAGCTTAGGAAGCTCTTAGTATCATGCTATTTAATTCTAGCTGTGGTTAGAAAAACTACTCCATCATGTCTTGGCAGTATCTTTGTTTTGATAATAACATCATACTATAAGACACATCATATTATGACAACCAAGTGTTCCTATGCTGAGACTGTAACTATTTAATGATGGCAGTATCACAGACATCCCAAAGGAGATGAGCACACGGGGCTTGCAAGAGGCATGGGATCCAGTCGAAGCCAGTAACTTCCTTCTGGAGAAATCTAAACGACCATCAGACAATAAGAATGTGATTCTGGAGGGGGTGCTATTAACAGGGCAAGATTCTGCATGTAGCTATAGGGAACTATCTTGACATCTTGAGGCAGAGACTCTGTTTGACAAAGGGACCAGTCCAGAGAAAGGGAGAGATGGGAGAATTTGAGATGACTCCTGACACCAGTATCCATGTCTTGCCAGAAGAGAAAGAGAGCTAGCTGCCAGCTTTTCAGTTCTGCAGCTAACAAAAACCGCTCATTTTACTTTGTGCTTAATGCAATTTAAATTGTAAATCGTCACTTGCTGAACACCACACAAACAAATGCGTGACTCAGATTACAAATGTGGTGATTTCAGTAAACAAAGTAGAAATGATCCCTATGGAAATTAGCATAGCTTCTGAAAGCACACAGAATGATGGGGAATGGTCTTTGAAAATGAGAGGATATCTGTGGTAGAGCAACAGAGAGGATTATACACGCTATAATAAATTAATCAAAGCACCCATGGAAATCAGACAAAAAAGAGAGAACAGAAGCGGTCTGATGTGGCAGCAGAACTAGCAGACACTGAGTCAAGGTTCTGATTCTTGTTCTAGGCCCAGCCAACCATACCACTGTCTGTAGACTCAGTTTCACCTTGTGTTGACACGTGTGACTGGACTCTGGGATTTTTCCAACTTTACCTTGTGTGACCTACCAAGTCTCACACGGCTTCCCAATCCTGTATAGTTACACATCTCTGGAGTTATTTTTTCTGCTCTTGAAATATAAATTCTCTTGGGTCTTTTGTCTTCCTCTCTTGCCCCCAGTTCTTATCCTCTTGACGGAGAGCAATCTCTTTTCTTCATGTTCTGAATGAAATGGACAAGTGGCAGACGCTGAAGAGCTGTGACTTTTTAGCCCTGAAAGCACTTGATTGCGCCCCCAGCAAGCTCAATTCTGAACACGGGTGATGAAAGCCATGGGAAGGGGCCGCCTGGTTAATTGTGCTTCTGTGGAGAAGAAAGAGCAAGTGAGGAACTTGTGGGCACTTTGCTCTTGGCTTCTCTGCCCTCTTCCCTTTCAGTGGAAAAGGCTTTGACACCCAGTCCTAAATTAAGATCCAAGATGTATTGTATGCAAATGAGATAGTACATTAGCACTGTAGTGCTGCGTGTTCCATTTGCAGAACGAACTTCCATCGCCAAGATATCCATTTTCCTCTTCCTAATCCAGGGCAGACTGGAATCCAGACTGGGCTTACATTCTCAGCTGGAATACGGTCGGGATCAAAATCATTACAGAAAAGACTTGCTAGATTAATGAGAAATCTTCAAGGTGCACTCGAGTGGGAGACTTAGACACAAATCACTGAGTTCTAACCACACAAGCCACCATTCAACACTACTGTGCAAATGTATCTATTTGCTATATGATACTGCCTTGAAGTTGGGGACTTCCTGTTTTGTTTTTGTTTTTTTTTTTTAACTGCTGAATGCATAGCCTGACATAGTGCAATTAGTCAATAAATGTTTATTGAATGAGTGAGTGAGCAAATGTTAACAAGAGATTTAGGTGAGTTCTTTTAGTTAACCGGAAGCCTAAATAGATGCCTATCAGGGTTTCTGATTAGCATGAGAGATCCACAGATACCCAGTACAGCAGTAATATATTTTTTAACTGTTAACGAAAATATCAGACATCATATTGGGTTTCATTGTGGGTCACTGTGTGTGGATCCCACTCTGAGACTTTACAACAGTCTATTGTCCCAGTGTTTAAGGAGCCCAGGTTGCGAAGCTTTCGTCTCTTTTCGCTTGCTCTATGGTCTTGACATGTGAAACAGAAAATGAGGATTTATTTTCTTAACAAATGCCCGAAACACCAAAGTAGAGACAGCTTGCACACTGCCAGAACAACACTGACTAGGTGAGCCTGCTTGGCTAGTGGGTTCCTGCAGTCCTGGGACCACTGGCTAAGCCTACTGCTCTGAATTCATTTTGGGGTATCCTGCAGGAAAAAAGGGAGAAGGGTGGAGAGGCCAGTTGAATATACTTTATGCCGTGTGCGCCTGAGATCTCTTAATTGTTTTGAAAGTCACTAAGCCCATAGGTTAGTACTGGTTAGTTTTTGCCAAGTTTACACAAACCCAGACATATCTTGGAAGAAAGGATCATCGGTGAGGAATTGCCTCCATCAAGAGCCTATGGGCATATAACTGTGAAGCATTTTCTTGCTTCATCATGAGTGTGGAGGGAGGGCCCATAGAACTAGGGGTGGTACTATCCATGAGAAGGTGGAATGGGTTCTCTAAAAAAGCAAGCTGAGCAAGCTATGGGGCCCAAGCCAGGAAGCAGGCCTTCGTTGTGGTTTCTGTGTTAGTTCTAGCTTCCAGGTTGCTACCTTGTGCTCCTGCCCTGCTTTTCCACAAGGCTGAGTTGTTATTGCCTGCAAGTGTAAGCGGAATAAACCCTCTCCTTCTCAAGGTGTTTTAGTCAGTACTCATGACGATGAGAACAGGCCCCGAGTTGTACTTCTACATCTGTGGTAGTTTCTTCATTTGTGTTTTTAACGCACGGGGTATGAATTCCCCATCCAAGGATGTGGCCCTGATAAGCATAGGGACAGGGCTTGCATATTTGATGTTAAAGATGCTCGCCATAAGACAATCCCTCACTGGAGGAAAGTGTGGTGTCACTGAGGGTTGTGATGGCGTGCTAGGTAAGCCAGGGCTATGTAATTATTTGGAGGCTGAAGCCTTAACCTGAGATTGGAGTTAGGTGCAGACAAGGCGACCTAAGCAACAGGATACTTGTAAAAGCAAGCAAGCAAACAAATTAACAAACAAAACACGCTGTAACAAAACCAAAATGATTCCCCCCACGACCTTTTCATGGGATCACTAAGACCATTGGAAAACATAGATGTTTGCAATGTAGCTCACAACAGTAGCAAAACTACAGCTGTGAAGCAGCAACAAAAATGGTTTTATGGTTGGGGGAACTGTATTAAACGGTCACAGCCTTAGGAAGATTGAGAACCACTGCTCTAGAACCTAATGCCCTGTAACTGAGTTTGAATTTCAACAGCCCTATATTGGCCCACAGCTATAAGCCAGCCCAAAGGCCCCCGGGCCTCGATTTTCTTTTGTCTTAACCTTAGGAAGTTATTGTCGGGGCATCAAGAGAGGGCACTGGTGTCTGAAGCCACAGATCTTGACCAGTATCTGCCATTATTTAAGGGTTAATTGAGACACTGAACGCTTTTACACCTGAAAAATTCAAAGCAAGGGCTAGAACCCAGTCCCCCTCCCCCCACTTTCCAAACTCAGAGGTTCCATCAACTCATTTCAAGGTGACAAATCTATATTTGTCTCTGTAGTTTAATGTTTTTAGCCACCGAGCAGCCATTTCTGTCCGCTTTCTTGCCCCCTCCCCACACACACCCCCCACCTCCCACCCAGGTTAGCAAATACCTTATACCCAGCATTGGACTCCGTGAAAGCCAGCTGCTACTTAATCAAAAACATCCTGCTCAAAAGAGGAGCCATAAAAGTGAGGACTACTTTAAATAATAACAGTGAATTACGACTTCCTTTACATGTATTAGGACAACACTGTAAATGGGAAATTGTTGTCCTGTCCTTGGGGAGATGAAGAATTTATTTTCATGGGAATCCCACTGTAGTCTCCTGTTAGAGATCTCTTTGCTGGGGAGAAGCCGGCCAATTTGTTTATGGTCTTCTTGAGACCCTTTGCCATGCCGATGGACTAGAGTCATCTGAGATGGGAGCTTTGGGGAAGCAGAGAAGCGGGAGTCTGTCTGTCTGGGCGGGGAACATTGTTTTCTGGGCTCAGGGACAAAATGAATTTTTTTTGTATGGTTGTAAGAGGATTATTCTCTATCCTATATCATCAGGGAATGGAAGCAGAGATGGAAAGCTGTGATTTAGATTAAAATTTAAGGGCAGTTCCTCTGACCCAGCATTGCATTAATGCAACAAAAGCCCATTTCACGTCTTCTGCAGATGAAGGCTTCCCTTTGTTGACAGGCTCTGTGTGCCTTCTGTAGGCACTTCCTTGTGTCTGGGACTGACTGCACCCTGAGCAGTTTTTCTTCTCTAATATGACACTCGGGCCAGATGAGCTACTGTTGAACAGTGTCAAGTTTTTAGTTTTGTCTTGTCACCTGGATCTTTTTCCTTATTCTGTCTTCTGCCCATGGGACCTGCCCGGGCCTGTCCATAAGGATTCAGCCTTTAGATGGAATTCATATTAGGGCTTCTTTGAAGATGTTAGGCTCAAGTAGGTTAAGTAAAAATTTCAAGGTCAGAAAAGGAGGCGGCTAACAGGTGAACTGAGCTCAGGAGTTTCCCTCTGTAACACATTTGATTTTCTACTGCCCTAGCTTGTCTGGGATTCAGTTCCAAAGCGTTTTAGACGTCTCTCACAAAAGAGGGACATCTTAAGGTAGAGTCCACGCAGATCACTGAGGAAGCCCGTGACTTTCCAGAACAACACCCTCTGATCCATGCAAAATCCTCATTTGATAGGGTCGGGGACAGTGTACCTACCAATCTTGCAGGCACTTAAAATACTCCGGTATGGACTCAAGTATGCTCGAAAGATTAATCCTGAAATGCATGTGATCTTGGTCCTTGGGAGGCAAAGGCAGGAGCATTACAATTGTAAATGTTACAGAGAATAAACAGAAGATATATTTAGCATGTAGCAAGGATTGTATTGCGCACGTGCAATCATTCATTCATCCTCATTGCTGGTCTGCCCTGTTGTCTCATCCAGGCGATATGGAGTACTGGACAGCAGGGTAGAGAAGTGGAGAATCCACAAGGGCACTACCTTTCAGAGACACCCGGGGTGTCATGTAGTCCCTGAGGTCACCCCCCCCCCCCCCCGCTCTAATGTCGACCTAGCTTGACTCCTCATGCCTAGGACACCCAGGAGTTGGAGAAATGATTAATAATGTACTACCCAGGTCATTTTATAGACTGGTCTTGGAAACTGAGATTCCCAAGCTCTAATAACTGGGTGAGTTGAACTGAGCAAGCACCTGCTCCCTCTGAACATAAGGAAATGTCCTCTCTTCCTCCCTTCCCCCTCCCCCTTCCTCTCTCCTCCACCTCTCCATCCCTCTTTCCTTCCCTTTATCTCTCCCTCCCTTTCTTTCCTCCTCCCTCCCTCCTTCCTTCCCTCCTTCTTCCTCCTTTCTCTCTCTCCATCTCCCTATCTCTTTCTAATTAGTATTCTCCTTTATCTCTCAGTTTGTGAAAACGCCCTTAATTTGTGATGTATCAAGTAAATTTGGATTCTGTAAGCTGAAGAACAGACGATAATCTACTTTGCATGAAGTTTATAGTTTCACTGCATGTAGATAACACACTATATGTGAAAACTTAAGGACTGAACCGCAGGTATTCAATACTGAAACCGTCAACAGCTCATTACAATGTGTTTGATTATACAGTGTAGGGAGTTAGCATCCATCAGTTGTGCACTGGGATTCCCAGGGGCTGTGTTATCATGCTGAAGGGATCATTCGGATTCTTTTGCTTTGCTCTCAGTCAGCTGACCTGGGCCGTGGCATTGCAATTCTTGATGTTATTCTTGATGTTATTCTCTGTCTGTGGCAGGTTCTCTAACATCAGAAGATATCTGCTAGATGTAGTGATATAAACTATAATCTCAGCACCTAGGATGCAGAAAGAGCAAGATCTTGAGTCCTGTGCCAGCCTGGACTACAGAGTGTGAGTTTCAGGCTAGTATGGGTTACACTGCAAGATTCTGTCTTAAACAAAACAAAACAAAACACAAGGGCTAGGGGTGTAGTCTAGTGGAAGGTTTCTTACTAGCATGCACAAAGATTTTAAAGCCATGTTTAAAATAAAATTGATGACACACATCACTCAGGCATTTGCTCAACTTTTCTTCTCTCTGTTCCCTGTGAGCTGATAAATTTCTTTGGTTCTACAAAGACCTCAGTAGGCTCTTGTTGGTCTTGCAGCTACCATAGCTCCTGACCCTGAGGTCTCCATTTAAATGATCCAGTTACTCCTTGTTGGCTAAGCACATGCTGAAAGAATATGCCAGGTGCTAGCCTTATGATTATACCTGCACTCCAAATGAATCCTCTCCATAGTCCCTTGGCGCTCCACAGGTAGGAGAACAACTCTTAGAGGGGATTGACTCACTTGTCAAAGGCTGCATAGGTTGTGGTAGACTTGACAGCAGATGTGTCCCTCACTATATGGATTCTAAATAACTGTGGAGTTACCCCTATTGGTCCCTGGCTTTAGCACTCCAACCACAAGCATTTAGATAAATGTGCTCGTTGTAGATGGTTTGAGGGAAAATACTAGCCTAGAATGTTTGATCCTCAGTTGGTGGAACCATTTTGAAAGGATTAGGGGGTGTGGCCTTATTGGAGGATGTGTGTCATTGGAAGTGTGCTTTGAGATTTTAAAATCCCATGCCATTCCCAGCCTCTCTGTGCCTCCAACTTGTGGATGTAAGCTCTCAGCTACTGTTCCAGAGCCTCCCTACCTACTGCTACCTTCCTCACTAAAATGGTTATGGACTCATCCTCTGAAACTGTAAGCAAGCCCATAATTAAATGCTTTCTGTTAGATATTGCCCTGGTCGCAGTGTCTCTTCACAGCAATAGAAAAAGTAACTAGACACTCTTGCTCCCAACATCAGCAGCCTCAGACATTCAGTTGCCGAGTTTAGAGGTTGGTGCCCAGTCATGCAAGGGAAAGCCCTGCACCTGGCTCTTCATTAGGGCTTCATAATTTCCCAGAATGCCCGGGAAAGCCAACTCCCTGGGAAAGGAGCAATCACAGCTGCAATCAAAGGCAAGCAAATCAGAGACTCCTTCCCTTCAAATATGTTGATTCACTGGCCAGTTATTTGAGTGCTAGTCTATATTTATGTCTCTGTCTTTCTGAAATGGATTTCAAAAAGAATGGGAGAAATGGGTGGGGAGACGGAAGCATCTCTTTTCTGGACAATTAGCCAGGGTTGTTTACTGGAGGTTGATTTTACTCATCGGTAATTGTGTGACCCCCTTCTTCTCATTGCCCCCAGCACCATTAATTATGATTTTAGCTGCCGATATTTTGGCTGTCTCCATAATGATGAGAAATTACATAATGAGTCTGAAGGAACAACTGTGGCAGTGTCATTTGTGTGTGTGTGTGTGTGTGTGTGTGTGTGTGTGTTTTTGTGTGTGCATGGGGGGGCTTTAAACAGGTTTCCAGTTTCTAAGCAGAAGATGTCCTTTTGCTGGTTGTATGACCCTATCACACCTCCTTTCAACAGTAGGAGGGAAATATGAAGGAACCTGGAAAGTACAGAGGATGGCAGTAAACCTCTTGGGTTTGACGTCTAAATCTATCCACAATATCAAAACTATGTTCATAAAACCAATAATAAATACCATCAAACAAACAAAATAAATATGCCATGACACTGTCACCTCATGTTAAGTTTTTTCAGGTTAAGAAAATGAGGCTAGGGTATGGTGGTGTGCAGTTGTAAGCCCAGTATAAGGGAGGGCAGAGATGAGTGGGTACCCAGGACTAGCTGGCTAGATAGCCTAGCCTACTTGATGAGTCCCAGGCCAGTGAGAGACTCTGTCTCAAGAAGTAAAGATGAGAGTCTATGAGGAACAGCATCCAGGGATGTTCCATAGCCAGCCAGCCAGCCAGTCAGCCAGTGCCCTGTTCCAGAGAGACAGGAAGATAGACAGACAGAAACAGAGACACACACAGAGAAAGAGAGACTGAGAGAACAGCGAGAGAGGCAGAGAAAAGAGAAAGATAGACACAGTGACACAGAGACAGAGAGAGACACAAGCTAAGGTTAAGCGAGGTTACATAATATGACCCAGCTCATTTCTTGGTAAACAGCAGACGTGCAAAGTGACACCATCTAGAGACAGTGCACTAGCATCTTGGGAAAACTGGTCTGACCTCTCATTAGTGTCCTCTTCACAACCACAGCCATCACCTCTCTCAGTAAGAGATGCTCAGATACGCCGTTTTATTTCACTCTCGTGACGTTGGTGAAGTTGGCACTATTTTACAAGTGAAGGCGTTTGCACTTAGGGGTAAGTGATGTGCTTGGGCCGTGCCACTGGAAAGTGTGTGCTCTTTCCTTTTATTCTTTCACTCACAGCATTAGTGATTTGGAATTTCTTCCTTAGTTGGAAATTTACTTGGAGGCGTTTGTAATGTGGCTCGCAATGCTGTGCGTATGTGTGAGTATGCATATGTACGTATAGGTGTGATTAATATGGAAAAATAGCTACATGTTGTCAGGTTTAGGGATGAGAAGAGAAGTCAGAGTAATCGCCTCTAGATAGAAAGAGCAAATTTTAGAGTAAAACTTTAGAGCAGAATGCAGGATTCTGTGTAAGGAAGATTTTGGCCATTTCAAGATGAATGCCCCTCCCCCCTTTGATGGCATCTCATATTTACTATGTATCTGAGGCCAGCCTTTCATTGCTAGTCCCAGGATCACACCCAACAATTCACAGTTGCTCTTTCTCCAGTGCCTCAGTCTACACTGGTTTCTTCCTGTGCCCGTGAGAGCAGCATGCTGTCACCACGACCCCATCCAATGAGGACTTTGCACAGAGCAGAGGACATTGTTCAGGAGGCCATGGGTGTTCGCAAAGACTCAGTTCTTCACTGCTGAGGTGAGCAAGAAAAAGGATAAGAATCATAATGGGAAGGTACCCATTGCTTCTTATGGAAAATTAGGCATTTGCTACCCAGATGCCAGAGTCTGAGGAGGCTCAAAGAAATTCAATAAATTCCCAAGGTCAGAAAGGAGGCAGCTAACAGATGATTTGAGCTTAGGAGTTTCTCGCTGCAAAACAGTTTTATTTTATTTTTTTTTATTTTTATAGTCCTAGCCTGGCTGGGATGAAGTTCCAATTCTTCCTGATGGTGACCTTGAACAAGGGCCACCTACAAGACATGCACTGCCATCCTCCCAAATCTACGACTTCACCACACTTGCGAGTTCTGCCAACTGCCTGATTCCCTCCTCAGCAAAGAGTACTTCCAGATACGTGTTCTACCTGAAAGCAGGTTTCTCTTCTCCTCAGATACAATTTCATTGCCTGAATGGCTGAGCTATACAACTTGACCAAATTTGGTATTCCTGAACTTCATTTCCCTGTCTGTGAAAAGGACTAATAATTCTTTATATTGTCACAGTGTTCAAATACATTCATATTCCTTAGGCTTTAACTTGCCTTTGTGGAGTTTGCTTAACTAGCTACTTTAAAATGCTCACTTACTGCCGGGCGGTGGTGGCGCACGCCTTTAATCCCAGCACTTGGGAGGCAGAGGCAGGCGGATTTCTGAGTTCGAGGCCAGCCTGGTCTACAGAGTGAGTTCCAGGACAGCCAGAGCTATAAAGAGAAACCCTGTCTCGAAAAAAACAAAAAAAACAAAACAAAACAAAATGCTCACTTACTGAGTACTTAGTAGGTGCCAGAACACAATCCGCTTGTATTCATGTTGTAAGCTTACAACGCCTCTACAGAATGTGTACATCATTAGTCCTATTTAAAGGAAACTATGACAATGTTGCTGGTTAACTTGATGGAATCCAAAGTTGTCTGGGGACAGGAGATGACCCTCTGGGCATGCCTGTGGGGGATTGTTTGGATTATACTAATTGGTGTTGGCAGACCCTTATCAACTGTGGGGAGCACCATTCCATGAACAGGGGAGTCGAAGCTAAATGAAATGGGGCAAACGATCTCAGCCCTAGCATGCATGCAAGCAGTGCTCTCGGATTCTTCGCTGTAGGTAAAATGAGGTCACCTTCTTCAAGTCCCCATCGTGACAGGCCGGCGCTTGAACAGAGAGGTGGCATAAGACCTTTCTCCTTTAAATTGCTCTTGTCAGAGCATTTTATCACAGCAATAGGAAAAATATTCAGACAAAAACTAAGGTAGTAACTCACCTGCAATATATGTACATGATGTATAAATATATGATGTATGTGTATATGATGTATATGATATATATGATGTTTATGAATATGATGTATAAATATATAATGTATGTGTATATGATGTATATGTATGTGATGTATATATATGATGTAAATGTATATGATGTATATGTATATGATGTATACGTATATATATTCACAGAGCAAAGCAACTTGTCTGAAATACTAGTTCTAATACACAGCTGCCTTCCACAAGGAAGATAAAATGTTTTTTTCCCTCCCTCCCTCTCTCTCTCTCTCTCTCTCTCTCTCTCTCTCTCTCTCTCTCTCTC
>JADRCC010366855.1:0-11097 GCA_019843855.1 Hylomyscus alleni
TTACTTCTGGTGTTGGGGCAGATGGTGTGTCCTCCTCACCTCTGACCCTATGATCCTGGGCATGTTAGAGCACCTGGGAGTGGAGCTTCCTCTGGGTCTTGTGGGACTGGCTTCAGAGTTTGAGCTCACAGTCTGCTCAGGGCACCAGTCTAGACCAGAAGGACCAAGTTTCTTACATTAAGAACTTTACCTCTAAGGACACACATAGACTAAGATCAGTGAATAGATGGAATAATATGTTCTATGCAAATGGAATCTTGAAGAAATAAAAAAAGTACCCACACTTAGAGCAAATACTATGGACTCTTCAATCAGAATCATTAAAAAAGACAAGAAGGTTATTATATAATTATAAAACAGTCAATTCAGCAAGATGAAATAATTCTAAAAATATAGTACCCAATATCTCAAAAACCCAAATAATAAGACAAATGTTAATAGGACTAAAAGTAGAGATAAACACCAATACCATAATAGTAAGAATTCTAGTTTGTATTACCAACAATGGATGATAATTCAGAGAGAGTCAATAAAGAAATGACAATTTAGTTGTGTTCAGCACCAAATATTCCTAAGAGACATCAATAGAACATGACATCAAATAGCTTCAGAACACAAATCCTTCTTAACAACACATTCTCTAAGATAAATCATATGATAAACCATAAAATCTCAACACATTTTTAAAAATTGAAATCATATCAGGTATTTTTTTCTAACTACCTTCCATTCTTCCACAAAATTGCAAAATACAAACTCAGCATACAGAAATCTGTAATATAGGACTGAGAATTTGTATTTATGAGGTCCTAGGTCCAATTGTGGGGTTCCTTAGCACCACACTCAATCAATAGTAACATTGCTATGGCTAGTAGGTGGACAGTTATAGTAGAAATCAAGAGGTGGGGGCCGGAATGGGTAAAGTGTTTGTTGTGAAAGCATGAAGACCAAAGTTCTAATTTCCACCACCCAAAAAAAGCTAGACATGGTATCACACATCTGTAACCCCAGTGCTGGGGGAGCAGAGATAGAAAGATCCCCAAATGTTAGCCGGTCTTGCTAGTTGGTGATCTCCAGGTTTTGTAAGAGACCCTATTTCAGAGAGTAAGGTGGAAAGAGATAGAGGAAGATACCTGACATCAACCTCTGCCCTCCACACGTGAAGCATGGGATGGCTTTCTCGTGTACACACACACACACGCACACACACACACACACACTCAAAAAATGATGGCATCAAGAGCTGAGCATGGTAATACATACTTATAACCCCAGCCTTGAAAGGCATAGGTAGGAGATACATGAGTTCAAGGTCACCTTGCACTACATAGTAAGGCCCTTTCTCAAACAAACAAACAAAATCAAGAAACATTTGCATTTATACTAGATGCAAAGCAATACAACACTTGGGAATATGTTTGAAAAGGTAAAAGATCTCTGTCCCCCAAACCCTATAAAACATTGGTGAAGAAATGGAAAAGACACACAAAACATAAACATTTGTGAAATGACAGACTTTGTGCTATTAAAACATCCATATCACCCAAAGGACTCTATGGATTTGTGTGATCCTTGCCAACAGACCAATAACAGTTTTCACAGACCTAGAAAAAAAGAGTTTTAAAATTTGTATGAGACTACCAAAAAAAAAACAAAAAACAAAACCCTAAACAGCAGTTTTGAGGAAAAAGAACAAACTAAAAGGAATTATACTATGGAACTTCAAAATCTATTACTATGCTATGGTAATAAAAATAACATGGATAGCCAGGTGTGGTGGCACATGTTTTTATTCTCAGAACTCAGGAGGTAGATAAGCCATTCTCTTGGCTTTGGGGGCCAGAGCTTCAGGATTCTGTGTTTCATTGTATTGCTCCATTTTCAAGTTCACTGCTCTTTGAATGACCTGTTACATAGTTGTATGTGGTAGTAGTAGAAGTAGTCATCTGTGTGGGCACATGTGGAGAGCAGAAGTTGGCATTGGCTTGCCTCTCTCTCTGTTTCTGCACCCCTGTCTCACACAGAATCTCTCGATAACCTGTATCTCATTATCTAGACTAGAATGGATGGCCAGGAAGTCCTCAAGATTCGCCTGTTTCTACTTCCTGGTGCTGGAGTTACAAATGTGTGCTGTGCCCAGGTTTTTTGTGGGTGCTAGGCATCTTAACTTAGGTTCTCATGCTTGTATAGCAAGTACCAACTGGACCACTCTCTAGCTATAGTTGTAAATTTTATCCAGCAGAATTTTTATTTAATTTATTATAGTTTTCATCACCAGAATTTCAATTTCTTCTTTATATCCTACACACACACACACACACACACACACACACACACACACACACACACACTACCTGTAGGCAAGATTTAAACTAGACATCTCGTGCTGTAACCTCCTGTGTCTTTTATCCCACCAAAGTTGGCTCTATAGACATATTTTATATTCATGTTTACTTTGCATGTTAGTTGCAGAATTTATAATGTTATTCTATATTATTTAACTTCCTTGTCTAATCCTATCCACTCTTATTTTTGAGTTTGTCTCTGTCAAAGAATCTCACTGGCATATATTGACATATTCTTGCATCTTTACATCTCTAAGTTTTTATTACATGCTAGACATTGTAATTTTACATGTGTGGGGGCTATTTTTGTTGTTTCCCTTTAAAGAATGTTGGACTTTTCCTAGCAGGTTGATGAAATAGAAGTACTTTTTTTTTTTTAAAGTATGTTCTTATGATTCTCTGGATTTTCTATGTATCTGTCATTTTACAATCTTTTTTTTTCTTTTTTTTAATTGAAACCATGGATTAGGTGTTTTCTTTATTTACATGTCATATGATTTCTCCTTTCCCAGTTTCCCCTCCAAAAAACAAACAAACAAACAAAAACAACAAGAACAAACTCCTGTTGCCTCCCCCCTCCCCATGCTTGCCACCCCACCCTCTCCTACTTATTGGCCCTGGCATTCCCCTACACTGGGGCACAGAACCTTCACAGGACCAAGGGCCTCTCTTCCCATTGATGATTGACTTTGCAATCCTCTACTGTATATATGCTGCCAGATCAGTCAGTCCCACCATGTATAGTCCTTGGTTGGTGGTTGAGTCCTTGAGAGCTCTGAGGGTACTAGTTAGTTCATATTGTTGTTCGGCCTAAGGGGCTGCAAACCCTTCAGCTCCTTTGGTCCTTTCGTAGAAGTACTTCTAACTAGTTTGATCCTCTGAAGCTGTCTTAAGCACTCTTATGGAGGTACTTGAGTGGATGTACATTTTTCTAGTTCTAAGTTATCTTCATTTCTAAGGTATGGCTTTCTGGAATCTGTAACGAATACCCATGCAATTACTGAGGTTTCCCCTCTCTTCTTGGATGGAATCAACTGACTCACACCTCATGTGAGTTCTGAATTTGGGGGATTTTGATAATTTTTCTTTTCTTGAAAGTTGTTTGTTTAAAAAGTTTCTATTACATTTATTTACTTGTATGTTTATGTATGTATGTGCATGGACACACATGTAGAGGTCAGAAGACAACCAATAGCTATTGGTTTTCTCCTTCCACTGTGTGGGTTGTGGGGATTGAACTCAGGTTGACATGCTGGGCAGTGAATGCCTTTTCCACCGAGCAGTGCCACCAGCCCAAAAGTTGTTCTTGCTAAGTTCCATAGACTGTCCTGTGTGTAGTCTGACACTTAGTCATAGACTCGAGATCTCTGTGTGCACTGTTCAGGAACTGCTCTGCTTGGTTTCTGCATAACTCCATCCTCTATGGGACTCTATTCAGTACATTGCAACGTTCTTTTCCTACTCTGATCTCTTTCTTCCCATTGCAGCGAGATGGCTAGGTCCCTTTGGGCTCTCCCTTCTTGTACAAAACTCTAGTATTATCAGGAAGGAAGCTTGTGTAGTGGTACAGATTAGTCCATTTGCTTCCCTCTTCTCAGAAGTAGAACACTGCAGTTCCAGCTGGCCTTTGACTAGTAGTTACCCCTTTATTCTGTCCCCTTGTATAGCTATGACAAGTTAAACAGCCTCTTGATACCTCATGGCCATTTTAGATAGTCTCTTGGTGATTATTTTAATGAGAAAGAGAGAGCATCATAAAGTCAGGGATTCTACAGAACAACTAGGAAGTAGAGGAATTGGGAATTTGCTTTATGACAATGTACAATGTGGAACATGTGCTACTCTGAAAAAAGGCTCAGAAAAAAAAAAAAACAGGAAACCAGTGTAGAAACATGTCTAATATGATCCTGGGAACCCTACCTCATACCCACTCCCATCCACCATATTCTTGGGTTGTTACAGTACCTTCTGCTTTCCTGGTGCCAGGAATCTTCTGAATAAGAAAGCTACTCTTCCAGCACCACCAGTATAAATACATATATATGAAAGATTGACTCCCGGGCAGGAAAATGGTGACATCTCTATATATGACCAGCACTTAGTGCTTTGCTGAGATTGGAGGGAATGTGAGAAGGCCTTGCAAGGCTTGCCACCCTGAAGGGCTTTGGGGAGGCCGTGTATGCCATGGTAGCTAGGTTTATCTTCTGTACTTCTCCCCCTCTTTCCCCTCCTATCTGCAGTTATGATGGTGTGCCTTTCCTCATGCATGACTATGACCTAACTAGAACAACCAATATCAGAGAAGTTCTACCATCAGCTGCTAGAAACCACTCTTCCAACTTCAATTGGACTTTCCTGTCAACTCTGAATGCCGGCCAATGGTTCTTAAAGGTAGGACTCATATCCTCTAGTTTTATGAACTTGTGTGAAGCCCTCCTCTGTTCAGGTTCCTGTGCGTGGAGATAAAGGCAAAAGGCGAAGACAGATTGAGCATACAGGGTCTCCCCCAGCTTAGTAGCAGGGTTGTCACATTTCCTGGGTATCATGGTCAGCATTTACTAGAAAGACTGATAATAAACTTGTAAACTCAACCCTTATTGCTTGTTCTATCAAAGCATTTCACAGCCTTTGATAGTATGTTTGCAGCATACATGGCACGTTCCTAGCTGTTTTGAATATTTTATAGTCTTCATAAAGGAGACTAGGAAACATTTATTTTTTGAATTCTTGCTATTCAAGAATGTGTTAAGTACTTACTGGATACAAGGCACATTGAACATAATGACAAATAACCCAAATGGAGCAGTATAAGAAATATACAGTATTAGAAATGCACAATTGAGCCAGTCTCACAACACCCAGAGGAAGCTCCACTCCCAGGCACTCAAACACACCCAGGATCAGAGGTGAGGAGAATACAACATCTGTCCCAACACTGGGAGTAATTGGGACCAGTGGGACCCAGGCAGGCATGCAGGAACTGGGTCAGCCCAGTGGCAGTTCCTTCCAGTTTGTCTGGGCCAGTGCCCTAAGCAGACCTTGGGCACAAACTCTGAAGCCAGTCCCACAACACCCAGAGGAAACTCCATTCCCAAGTGCTCCAGCAAGCCCAGGAACACAGGATCACAGGATCACAGGATCACAGAGACAGCTTGACTCTGAGGAGTTCTGACACAACCAGGATCACAGGAAGGACAGGCTCCAGTCAGATTTAGCCAGGGCAGGTAGCACTAGAGATAACCAAATGGCAGGAGGCAAGCCTTATAACATAAGCAACAGAAACCAAGGTTACTTGGCATCATCAGAACCCATTCCTCCCACCATAGCTAATCCTAGACACACCATCACACGGGAAAAACAAGATTCAGATCTAAAATCACATCTCATGATGATGGTACAGGACTTTAAGAAAGACATAAATAACTCCCTCAAAGAAATACCAGAGAACACAGGTAAACAGCTAGAAGCCCTTAAAGAGGAAACACAAAAATTCCTTAAAGAACTACAGGAAAACACAATCAAACAGATGAAGGAAATGAACAAAACCATCCAGAATCTAAAAATTAAAATAGAAACAAGAAAGAAATCAGAAAGAGAGACAACCCTGGAGATAGAAACCTAGGAAAGAGATCAGGAGTCATAGATGCAAGCATCACCAACAGAATACAAGAGATAGAAGAGCGAATCTCAGGGGCAGAAGACACCATAGAAAACATTGACACAACAGTCAAAGAAAATGCAAAAAGCAAAAAGCTCCTAACCCAAAACATTCAGGAAATCAGGACGCAATGAGAAGACCAAACCTAAGGATAATAGGTATAGAAGAGAGTGAAGACTCCCAATGCAATGGGCCAGTAAATATCTTCAATAAAATTATAGAAGAAAACTTCCCTAACCTAAAAAAAGAGATGCCCATGAACATACAAGAAGCCTACAGAACTCCAAATAGACTGGACCAGAAAAGAAATTCCTCCAGTCACATAATAATAAAAACACCAAATGTGTCCGGGTGGTGGTGGCACACTCCTTTAATCCCAGCACTTGGGAGGCAGAAGCAGGCGGATTTCTGAGTTCGAGGCCAGCCTGGTCTACAGAGTAAGCTCCAGGACAGCCAGGGCTATACAGAGAAACCCTGTCTCGAAAAAAACAAAAACCAAACAAATGAACAAAAAACACCAAATGCACTGAACAAAGAATTTTAAAAGCAGTAAAGAAAAAAGGTCAAGTAATATATGAAGCAGGCCTATCAGAATTACACCAGACTTCTCGCCAGAGACTATGAAAGCTAGAAGATCCTGGGCAGATGTCATACAGACTCTACAAAAACACAAATGCCAGCCCAGACTACTATACCCAGCAAAACTCCCAATTACCATAGATAGAGAAAACAAGATTCCATGACAAAAAAAGGTATTGTAGGTACTGAAGGGGGGTCTCTGGGAGGAGTTGGGGTACAATAGGGAAACAAGAATGTGATTTAATTATATTTACTTAAAATATGTTTTTAAATGTTAACAAATTCAGATAAATTGAAATCATGTATCTTTTCTCATCATAATGCAATAAAACTTAAATCAATAAAAACAGAAATGCATAATTAGCATACATTGTGATAAATTCACTCAAGCAAATTTCTTATTATTTCAGAAGCATGTGAGAACAACTTTTGACTTAGTCTAAACAATGAGGATGGGAGGTTCTGGAAGAAGACAGGCTAAGGAAATTGTAAGATATAAAGCATACATTATGTATGATATAATTTGAGTCATCTTCTTCTTTAGAAAGTTAGAGAATACATATTTTTAAAGGTATTATTTATGCTATAGGGAGATGGTTACCAAGAGGAACCATGGATGATGGTGGTGATGTATTTCAAAACTACATTACACTAAAGCCAGTGTGTGGAGCTATTTATATTTTAATGTTATTTATGTTCCCCCAAAAACTGTTTACACAAAAGCACCCCCATGCAGCTTCTGGAACCCTGCCCCAGTTGGTTCTGATTGGTAAATAAGATGCTACCAGCCGACAGCTGCAAAGGACAGGCAGGCAGGAGGAAAAGGGAAGAAGAGCTGCCATGCAGGAAGAGCATGCCCAGAAAGAACAAGACAAAGAGGCATGACCTCCATGTGAAGGAGCCGGGAGAGCACAGCCCAGAGCAGGGACCAGTTGGGCAACCCTCTGGGTCCAAAACAACCAAGGTAGAACACAAAATTTAATAAATAAAAACTTAACATTAACCACATGGAAATTAGACAATGGCCCAGCTATTGAGTTACTTAAGACATATTAAAGTATAAAGGCTATGTGTATGTCTTTCATTTGAGAACATAAACCATGGTGCGAGTAGCAAACCCACCACTGACATTTTGTAATATATACTTCAACAAGCATGGGCATAAGTAGGTACAGAGTTTAAAAGGTCAAGACTCCTGTCTCAGGATAAGGAAAGTAACACATTTTCCAGCTTGTCTTATGACTGAGGAAAACGAATGAAGCCTACATTCCACTCAACCACATAGAGTCATCAGAGGTGCTGATTTTGAAAATAACTGTCTTAGTAGGATAAACAGCACATGCTCATTCTAAGGGCTGGCTGATCAGGTTTCATGTAAAAAGCAGTGAAGAATTGTGTAAAGATGGACTTGACTTTACAGACTCCAGATTCACCCTCTGCTGGAAGAAGATTTATAACAACCATGTTTCCTCAGAATGTCTGTCCCTCTGGGAGGTTGTAACCTGTAATGCTATTTTCTTATATGAGAATAATGAGATGGCCCAGGTATGGTGGAACACACCATTAACTCTAACTCTTGGGAGGAGAAGACTGGCTAGTGGACCTCCATAAGCCAGGGCTACAGAGTGAGTCCGTGTCAAATCTCAAATAATCATGCATATTAGTACGTGAGCATTTGTGTGGGGCAGAAATCAGAGGACAACTTTCAGGAGTGAGTTCTCTCATTCTAACACATTAATCTCAGAGATCAAACTCACGTCATGAGGCTTGATAGTGGAGGCCTTTGTTGTAGATGCCTTTACCTTCTGAGCCATCTTGCTAAGCCAAGATGGCTCAATATTTTAACAATGTGCCTTCTACATGAAAGGGCTATTATGTATTAGATGTATACAGCATTGCTCCTAAAAACTTATTAAGGATCAAATATAGTACTAAAGATGAGCCAAAGTCTAATCAAACTGAGGTGTTTGATAGACCTGTAGAGTTGATGAGTTGAGTGGGTGGTATTTCAATCTAATGAGTAATTTTTCTGGGTTGTTCTTATTGGAACTTTATGGTGCTTATTACCAAAAGACAACCATAATTATTTTCTATGGCTTGATTCCATCTGGGAGATATGACATGTAATATTTGATATGTCTGTTAAATATTGTCCTTGGTTTAGGTTTTCAAAACTTTCCTTCAATACTTTTCCTAGGGCTGGGAATGTAGCTCAATAACAGACCGCTTGCCTGGAATATTCAAAATCCTGGGTTTGAGCCTCAAGCTATAAAAGAACAACAGAAGCCCAGCCATTTTCTGTTTTCAGATTCTGGGATTAGTTATAAGTGGTAAGATTGGGTATGTTATTATGATAGATTTTGATAGGTATTTTTTTAAATTTAGAATCAGTGGCTTTATTTTAGCATGTTAGGTGGAATGCATATAGCATTTAGTTTTACTATGACTGTAACTACTGTGAATTCTGAAACTTGGAGTTCACATTTGGTTTATTTGTGGGGCAGGGAACTTTAGGCTTTCCTGTGGGGCTTTCTTTGCTTTCTACTGATATGTCATTAGAAGGTAGCTGAAATGATTGTTGTCTATGATTTAAAATATTTAAAGAGTAGTATTTTTCAGTAAATTTTTGCTGTTGTTTTCGGGTTTCTATTGGTGTAAAGAGATACCATGACCATAGCAACTCTTACAAAGGCTGGTTTGCAGGTTTAGAGGTTTAGTCCACTATCATCTTGGCAGGAAGTATGGCAGCATGCAGGCAAACATGGTTCTGGAGAAGGAGCAGAGAGTTCTACATCTAGATCCGTAGGCAGTGGAAAGAGAGAGAGAAAGAGATACTGGGCCTTGCTTGAGCTTCTGAAATATCAAAGTCTACTGTCAGTGACATACTTCCTCCAATAAGTCTGTATCAACTCCCAAAAGGCCACATGTCCTAATCCTTTCAAATAATGCCACTCACTATAAGCCTATGGGGGCCATTTTCACTCAAACCACCTCAACTGTGAAAATTATTCTGGTGATTCGCAGTTTGATAGTAATGACCATTAATTGGTAGTGGTTATAAATTGATCATTATTTATTAGTATCCCTATACTTAAGAGACTTGTGATAATCTAATAGTTGTATGTTAGTCAAATTTCTATTACTGTAACAAAGATCCTGAGATAACCAGCTTACAATGAGAAAAGGTTCTCTTAGCTCACAACTTTGAAGGCTTGAGGCCATGATCTGTTGGCTCTGTTGCTTTAGTCACATCATGGTAGGGAACACATGGCAGAGCAAACCTCCCAATGGCGAGAAGTAAAACAGAGAAAGAAGAGACCTAGATCCACATGCTTCCCCAAGGGTACTTCCCACAGTGACCTATGTCTTTCAAATGTTTTTACTGTCATGAACCAGCCATTAACACATGGGTCTTTAGAGACAGTCTAGATCTGGACTACAACAGCCCAACTGATAATGAAATAAGAACAGATATGGGAATTCTAGGATCTATTCCTAGAAACGTAGTGATTTCTGGTTTCTCTTGCCTAACCAGCATTTCTGGGGATCTATCTTATATTTCTTTTTAAAGTATAAATTCTTACAGTAATAAAAACCCATTTCATTGTATGGATAGTGAACAGGGTACATTTAGCAATTAATGAAGAACAGGCAGACTAACAAGACTTTCTCAAGAGAGCTGTGAGAAACTAATCTATGTGTAGCCAACAAAAGGAAGTTGAGATCAGGCTACTAAGTTAGACACAAATTTAGTTGATGCACTAAATGACAAAGCTGAGACCTTTGGAGTTATTGCTTCTTCTATTTAAAAAAAGCACCATTCTGTCTTTATTGGACAAAATTAACTTTCTTATTTTCTATAAACTAACATATAACTTTATATAGTTCAGGTCCTAATCAGACAAAGTAATGAGTAGCTGGTTGTGGTGTACATATATAACCCTAGCATTCAGGACTTTGGAGTAGAAAGATCATAAATTTGAGGCTAACACAACCAACATAGCAAGACTCCATATAAAGAAAAAAAATAAAGTTTAAAAAAATGAATACTTTAAGGCAGGACCAGCCGGGAGGCACAGGCCACAGAAGCAGCAGGGCAGCTGGGACAGGATCCTTTCTACCTCCATCTACAACTAGGAGGGAAGGCAGATCCACAGCCCTCTGTGCACCCTTCCCACAAGGGGAGAGCTTGTCTCCAGGGAATGCTCTGACCTTGGGACTCAGGAGGGACAGCTGATCCACAGCCGTCTGTGCTTAGGTATCACCAGAGGAGAGCTGATCTCCCAGAAGTGCTCACACAGGTTTACAGACTCACAGGAGGAACAAGCTCCAGCCAGAGACAGCAAGAACATCTAACACCAGAGATCAACAGATGGTGAAAGGCAAATGCAAGAATCTTACCAACAGAAACCAAGACTACTTGGCATCTTCAGAACCTACTACTCCCACCACAGCAAGTCCTGAATACTCCATAACACTAGAAAATCAAGATTTGGATCTAAAATCATATCTCAT
>JADRCC010366859.1:0-29787 GCA_019843855.1 Hylomyscus alleni
GGGGGTGCCTCTGGAGAGAAATTATGAAGTGGTTTCAAACTAGGCCTCTCCTGCAACACCTGATGTACTTCTAAACTATCCTAGCCTGTCAGACTTTAATGCTAGAATTCCATCTCTTGGGAGGATAAGGGAGGAGATTACGAGTTCTAATGAACCTGAGCTACATAGCAAACTATGGGCCAGCCTTAGCTACCCACCAAAACACAGCATATGATGCCTCTTTCCTGGAGCGTATCTGTATGAGCATATATATGTGCTTGTGTACATGGGTTTGTGTGCATAATTGCACTCATATGCCTACATATGCACAAATCTGTATAATTGTGCATGAAAATGTATATTGATGTGTGTGTTCATGTGTGTGTGTATGTGTGTGTATATACACATGTGTGCGTCATGAACTCATGGATATTCTGTCTCTTGGGAACAGATATATTCATAGAATCAGAGACACTGATTTTATGAATATACAAAACTCCAAAAGTAAAGTTAGGGGAAAAAATCTGCTAAAATGAACTTGAATGTTCTTTTGTTTTGTTTTGTTTTTTGCCTTTCTCTCTGTAGAAAAGCTCATGAAAAGAGGAATTGTGGGACCGTGAAAGGAAGGCCTGTTTTCTGGATGAGCTAAGTTTAAACACTGGAGACCCAGCAGATAACTCTGCAAGGAATGGAAGGTGTTTGTCTGCCATGCTCCTAGACACCAGGCTCCTGACAAGAGGGCTCAGCTCTCCATAATTCTGTGGCCATCAATCACATTGGGAAATGCCC
The DNA here is from genome assembly GCA_019843855.1 of Hylomyscus alleni. Taxonomy (NCBI): domain Eukaryota; kingdom Metazoa; phylum Chordata; class Mammalia; order Rodentia; family Muridae; genus Hylomyscus; species Hylomyscus alleni. Next base: position 769 of record JADRCC010366859.1, read on the forward strand.
CTAGTCCCTCCACAGGGAGAGGACATGACAACAGATCACAGATCAGATAGCTTCAAGACAGATCTCCATTTTAATGAGGTACCTAAAGGCCTGGAGGACTAGCCAACTAAGCTCTCCTTCCCAGACACTCCTCCCTGCAAAAGGTATTTAAGCTCAGGCCTGCCCTGAGAAAGTGGGGTATGGTTTCACTCATCACAACTCTCCACCATGACAAGAAATGCCTTAAAACCATGAACAGCCTCTTCTCATTAGGACTGCTGTGGGGAACAATGGAGCAGGTGTCCCTCTAAAGAGTCCCATCTAATCTCCCATGGGAGGTGTCCCTGCACTCTCAGCCACTGTCTCCACCAAGAGCAAGACAAGGACTCACTTGTCCTGTGGGACCCAACTGGGGCTCTCCTCCCACTCTTTTTCCTTAGGCCCACAGACTAGAGCCCACCTGCAGGCCCACACTCCTTTCACAGCTCTTCCACAGCATCCAGCGGGCATCTGTGGTGCCCAAGAGCTAGAACTTGCCATCCCTGGCCTCTGTGCAGCCAGGGGCCCCATGATCCAAACTCTGGCAGTTACCTGGGGATCTCAGACTGCACTTCCCCACCCCCCAAGCGGGGGTCCTGCAGCTTCTCACAGCCTGATGCTGGTGTGGGGAATGAGCAGGCAAAACTCCTGCATCCCACCGCCATGAGCAGCCCTAGCCCTGTGGCAGACAGACACAGGACGCCATTTTAACCTACAAGGAATTACAGTGAGAAAATGGTTTAGTACTCACAGAGTCAAAATATTGGGCCAGGGTAAGAGATGAAAATATCTGAAAGGTTCATTAGAGTCCTGAGCAGAGATAACCTGCCTCACCCATTTGGTTAGGGACTTGCCTCCCAGTCATTCTGGGTGGCTGCCTTCTGAGGTCAGGTTTCTCTGAAGCACATAGACTTAGAGCCTAGAACTTATATAAATGTGAGTTTGTTTTTCTATAGATTGTGTTTATAGAAAACCTAGAGTAGTGTAGGTATAATTTGTTTTAAACCTATCTCAATCTCTTGTTCAGCAAGAGTTCTTTAGGGGTGAGTCCAATCTTCTTCCTCAGCAGTTTGTCCCATAGTAAACACTGAATATGACTCAGCAGCTGCGGGCCAGTCCTCTAGGCAGACAGACAGCACACAGCAACTGGCAGCTGTAATCCAGTGCCTTTGGAAACCAGACACCAGGCATGAACCAGCAACTGAAGAAACCACCAGGCTTGCCTACCAGCCTGACACGAGACCACTGAAGCAGCAAGCTGCTGCAGGAACCTCACGAGCAGTTCTTGGACAAGTTTCTCTCAATGGCTGTGTTACAACAAGTTGAGTTCAACAATGCTATGTAAAGCTAAGCAATACTTGTGTGTCATTAGCAAAGAATAGTGAGGTGGAGCAAACCAAACCAATTCTCAGTGCTCGTCTCCCACTTTCTGTTTATACCCCTTCATCCCGAGTCCTTTCATGTGTTTGCTTTAGTAAGACATCCTTTTACCTGTGTGCTGCAGCATAATATCATTTGACATAACTAACTTTCCAAAGAAACCAGAAGTTTCCACTTCAGTGTAGTGACTAGTTTAAATCAACTTGACACAGGTTAAAACGATTTCAGAGGAAGGAACCTCAGTAGAGAAAATGCCTCCATAAGATCAGGCTGTAAGCAGATCTGTAGGGCACTTTCTTAGTTAGTGATTGATGGGAGAGGACCCAGCCCACTGTGGGTGGTACCACCCTAGGCAGGTGGTCCTGGTTTCTAGGAGTAAGTGGGCTGAGGAGGCCATAAAAATCAAGCCAGTAAGCAACATCCCTCCATGGCCTCTGCATCAGCTCCTGCCTCCAAGTTCCTGCCCTGGTTGAGTTCCTGTCCTGACTTCCTTCAGTGATGAGATGTGATGTGAATGTGTAATACAATTAACTCATTTCCTCACCATGTTGCTTCTGGTCATAGATTTCATCACAGCAATAGTAGTCCTAAGACATTGGGCAGGTGGGACAGTGGAACACTATGAGAAGTAAGCTAAGATATGTGAGCTCCTAAGTCAAAGCTCAGCTTCCTATGGGAGGTCTACAGACTGGTTCAACTCCTGTGTCAAACAGTATCAATCACCTATACATAGTGGGTAATAGAGCCAGAGTGGTCAAACACCTCACTCCAGAGACACTGCCCAAGAGAAGCCACAGATGTGGCAAAGTAGGCTCCAGTCAGGCGGAAGCCAGCCTTGGCCTAGGTTCAGTGTCCATAGCAGCAGGCTGGCTGTTGCAAGTGGAAATGTACTGGATCATGCAGAGTGGAAAGGGGCTCCAGGAACACAGAGCTGCTATGGTTGACTGAGACCTCCCCTCCCCCAAGGCTGGTCCTCAGCCTCACAGGTTTATTCCCCAGTGTTCCAAAGGACATTCTCTTTCTTACAAATGTCCTGAAGCTCTACATTTAGGCAAACCCACCTATGTCCATTGTTTTGTCAAATTTAAATTAAGGTGATCTTATCTACATATAGTTTAGCCTTTTATTCTTTGCATAGTTGTATACTTATTCTTCATTCCAATAGGAGGTAGGATAGGGTAGATGGGGCTTAATGTCACTTGCTAGGGTCTTCATGTAGTTTTCCCATAGGTCTGTGTATGAAAAGCTTTGTTCCCAGCATGATGCAATTGGAAGATGGTAGTCTTAGGATGCAGAACTTACCGGCAGTTCTAAAGGACATTGGTGGGATATTCTCAAGAAGCATTGCATGGAATCCTAAGTTTCCCTTTGCTTCCTGGTTCACACAGCAAGCCCCTTACCCTGCCATGATGTGTCTCTTCAGAGACTCAAAACAATGTAGACACTTGATCTTAGAGTAAGTCTCCAAAACCAATGTCCATAGCAAATCTTTTCTCTATAACTTAATTATGTCAAGCTTTTTGTTATAGTGACATGAAGCAGACTAATATCTCATCCTGTGTATGTATAGCCTATACTGTATAAACTGGGGTGGGAGGTGAGGAATGAAAAATGCCCAATCAACAAAGGCTGTATGGGACTTTCTCACTCCCATACCATAAGACATGAATTATGTGGGGTGGTGCGCACTGAACTGAAGAAGCCAAAACATTGGATGTGTCCTCCCCTTCTCTAAGAAGATACCTACAGATTCTAAATTGTTCAGTTTTGCCTTTGATAGACCATGAAGGAAACAATTACCAAGGCAGAGTTAATGATATAGAACTCAACTAAAAACCCTCTGCTTGTGTGGATCAGGGCTTGGAACCCTGTACAAGAAGACTCAAATTTCTCAAATTCCTTTTTCTTTAGCCTCAGATTCAGAACATAACTGTTTCTATAATATTCCACCCAATACTTTTCCTTTCCCAACACATTTATTTCTACCCTGGAACTCCCCCACCCCCAAACATTCTTTGCCTCCATTTCACCTCCACTTTCTGTCTCTGTGGAATTCTATTATTTTAGTGCCAGGAAAAAACCATCTCTCTCATGAAGGTAAGTTGAAGTAGCTATTTTTTTCTAGTAGAAGAACCAGCTAATCCTAACTCTCTTCTGTCAAGGCCCAAAGTGAACTGACTTCACTATTGGTCTTACCGTGAATTGCTTCCCTGCTTCCACAAAGGAAGGGGCAGCACTGAGCTGTCCTCTCAAATATGATGTTCCTATGTTTCAGATAGAAGATAAAATTAGGAGAAAAAGAAGACAAGTCAGTTAGGAGCTTCCATGCTTGAAGGTGGATGAAAACTCTACAGTGACCCCAGGCCTTCTGTGCTGGTCTATTCGCCCAAGCCTTTCTCTTTCCAAGTTCACAAAGGAGTTAGATGAAACATATGCAACATTAATCACTCAGCAGGATTCTGTGTGGATTCTGTTATTGTATAGATGTTTGGATAGTATATAACTTTTAGGTTTTACTGAAATCTTATACCTATGTTTTGTAGTTAATGCCTTGGGATTTGTAAATAGGAAGGAGCCAGTTGTTCCTACTGGTTAACAAACAAGCTCAGGAATCAAGGGGGACTCTAGTCCAGCAAAATGTACCATTACTGAAAGCCCTGAATCACGGTAAGTAGGATCCTAGTCTCTAGTGGAGAGATTTTCCTTCCAGCAATGCTCTACTTTCCTCTCCTAGTCCACTCTTCATCACTGTCCATTGCTGAATTTTTATCTAAAATAGTTCATATCTAATTCAAATATTCATTCCTTCATAATTTACCTATTGCAAATGGTTTCATCCTTGGACCCACAATAACTTAAAACGATAGTCCATATTTTTTTCCATTACGTATCATCCTTGACTCTATATTATAACTCAGCATGTAAGTGTGAACCTTTCTGTGTTCATCTATACATTGAGTTGATAATGGCAGCATACAGTTCCCTGAGTCACTGTGATGACGTATGCACCATTAAATAGGATTTGTCAGATTGAAAACTACCTGAGGTCCTGAGGACACCTCTGGGAGTCTGAGACAATCAGATCACAAGATTCTAACGTTGTCAATGATCGGCTGAGGGATTCCAAATATCAGTAGATTATTGGGAAGGAGCAGAGTTCTGGAAGGAGGGCCTGATTGGAGGAAGTTCATCATCTGGAGATGTCTTTTAGAGCTGTGTCTTGCCTGGCTTCTTCCTATTATGCCCCAGACCTGCTTTCTATTAGCCTCCACATGAGATGATGTCATGGCTTCCTTTTCCTGCTGCTTGTCCACCCTTTGGTGAAAGAGACCCTCAGCAACACATTCTGCTGCCATGGTGTTCTCTTCAAATGCACCTGGGCTAAACTTCTAAAACCAAGAGCAGAAGCACACCTGTAAACTGTTTACATCAGACATTTTGTCACAAATATGAGAAGAAGCTAATTAAATTATGATGTGTATAGAAGAGAACCAGATACACAGCAAGTACTCAAATGTTTGTGATTTTGAAGGCAATTTTTTTTGTTATCATAATAACCTGGGACAGTGTGGTGAATGTTTTGAGGAAATTATCAGGGGCAAAGAATCATCAATTACCCTGAAGTATAAGTAATCCAGTCCCGAGCCCCAAGTTCTTTAAGAATCATCTGTCATCATTAGGATTGTCTCTCATTATAATATGCCACAGGCATCCTGTGCCACATATGGACAAAAACTCTCAAGTAAGGCTAAATTGGAGACTCATAGCAAATTCTCAGAAGAGAGGAGACAGTTGAAAGTGTTATTATTTTTTCTTTAGTCATGCTTTCTGCTGCACTGGATACTTTTCAAATTATCTAAATTTGAAAATCTTAGAAATAGCCAGAAGCTTCAGCTCCCTGTCAGCCAGGAATATGCAGGATGCCTTACATTTCCTGCAGAAATGTAGACCATCATCAGCCTTCACCTTTGGTGGGTTCTGTGAATTGTCACCACCAGGCTCTGATGATTTTCCCTGTGTTATTCTGTTATACGTTGTTTGTCCCAAGAAGGCAATAAACTTATAGAAGAATGGGAACCTGATTTTCTCCACTATTGCTCTCATATTGTTATACAGGAGCATTCAGAGCTCCTAGCCCAGGCCTTCAGACTCATGGTTACCACTGTAAACAAGTCCTTCACTAGTCTGAAAGAAGCATCCTCTGGTCCTCACATTTAGAAGCATTGTCTTCTGCAGACATGTAGGAATTCATAGACACTGTTAGACTTGAATATCATTAAGCCACCCTGACACTCTGGCATTAATGAATCCTATTTTTAGGTTTCTGAGAAGCCACCACACTGTTTCCCAGAGTGGATGGGCCATTCACATCCCCACCTGCAGGGTCCAAGTGGTCCCTTTCCTTGAGGACCGCATCAACACTTGTTATCTCTGCTTAGTTTAAACATAGCTGTTTTACTGGTGGCACAATAGCTCATGGTTTTGGCTTGCATTTCCTTGATAATTAGTGATGAATCATTTTGTCCCAGGACTATTGACCATTCCTGTCTTACCTGGCAAAAATGTCTATTCTGGAACTTTGCTTATTATTATTTTAATCAAATTTCATGTTTTTGCTGTTTTGTTATAGGAGTCTCTTATGTGTCTTTTACTTTGATTTTTTTTACAGAATATATGACAGATTGAGAGAATGTCTTTAATGAGAAATAAACTGAGTCTTTGGAGACAGGGTGATTCTTTGTAGAGAGTGATTGGAAGACCTTTCTGAAAAGGGAAATCTGTGGAGAGATCTGAATAGATGAAAGGTGTTGTGGCTCTGAATTTGGATGACTTTAGTGTTGAAGAACACCAACGGGATGCCATGGTTATCACACTGCAAGCAAGCAAGCAAGCAACAGAAGCAACATCAGAGAGATGGAAGAGGCTGTTCATGATATATAGGGCATGTTCGAAGGAATTCAATTTGACTCTGAGCAGAGAAACTGTGAGACGAGAACAGCAGGACCATTTGGTGAGTTGATAGATCTCACTTTCTAAAGAGAAAGTATACAAAATCCACAAAGCAGCTTGATTGTATCCCAAATATACTAAAGAATGTGAGCAAATGTCTACCTACCCCATGCCAAAAGAAACAAAAAATTTCATGTGTAGGAAGTAAAGAAGCTTGGGTCTAGTGAAGATTTATTATAACATTAAAGTGGCTTGAAAATCCAGTGTTAAGCTAAAATCTGCAACCTAACTCTTGTGCCATACCACCCTTCAGATGGGTAGAGTCTTTATTAATCTTGAGGACTGACTCATGAACAGGACACACTCATGGACGGAAAGACTTGGCCACCTGCTGCCTCTGCCAGACACTCAGCCTCCTCCCACTAGGGCTGGTCTAGTTTGGCTAGTCAGGACCTAGAGGGGTGCAAAACCTGGCCACAGATTCTGTCTCTCTCTGTCTATGTCTCTGTGTTTCTGTCTGTATCTCTCTGTCTGTCTCTGATTCTCTGTGATTCTCTCTCCCTCTCTCATTCCCTCCCTCCCTCTCCTTTCTTCCTTCTCCTCTCCTTCACATAAACTCCCTAATTATCTTAGGTGAGAGGAACCACCCACTTTTTGAAGAATCTAAACTCTTCAAAATACAAAAAAAACCCCTCATTTTTAGACACTTCCACATAAAAGCAATATCATCAGCTGAAAACAATTACTATCATCATTGAATGTATGGACAGGTGATTGCTTCTGATCCTACAGGGCATGGTCCGATTAGTACTTACTAGGTTAAAAACAGGGTGTCTCTGGGGATGCAGTCCCTGCTGGAGACAAGGCAAATCTGGTTGTTGTTATTGTTGTTGTTGTTGTTGTTGTTGTTATTGTTATTGTTATCATTGTTTTTAGTTGTTTTTTTTTTGTGTGTCTTTTCTTTTTCCAGAGCTCCTCTACTTATTTTTTGGCTTATGGCCTCTTCCTTTAAATTCAAAGCCAGACATGACATCTCTCTGGCAAGGGTCTAAGTCATACCTCTCTCTCTCTCTGAATATAACTACTTTATGGAAGAAGTATCATGTAAAGATGTATACTGTTTTGGACACACCCCAGTAATCAGGATAATATGCACTGCCCCAAATCCTGACTCTTATATCTTTCTGTGAATCATGATAGTGGTGAGTTATTGGACTTGAGACACAGGCATCTTTGGAAGAGGATAATATTCTGCATACTACTTAAAGTTTTTTATATAAATATTCAGAATTTTAACAGAGAGACTCCTACAATTTCACTGCTATGTTACTTTTCCTGGGGAGAAATAAGCAAATGTCTGTTTCCCTCAGATAAGGGACCAACAGCACACCAAAGCAATAATTCCACCTAAGCCTGGGTTTGTGAACCATTGAGTATTTTAGACTTACTAACAGAAGTTTGTAGGAGGAGTTACTCACTGGAGGGTGGGTGACTCAAAAGCAGCTGCATCACCAAAAAGTCCCATCCCATCTGAGGTGACAACCTAATGGAATTTTATCATAGTCTCATCATCAGTAAATATTTACCTCCCATATACTCTAGTCTAGAACCTCCCAAGATCCCTTGCAGCTGAGGGGCATGAAGGATTAAAGCCTGTGATACATGGTAACAGTCCACTGTTACCTCTATCCCTTATACAGCCTTGTTACTATTACTGTAGACCTTACTATGACTATGTTGGTACATGGATTTCATTGACATGATTACTGGGTCTAAGGTCATATATGCTCTATGGTAGTAACCGAATGGCTATGATTTGTGCAGAGGAAAAGCTATATATTACAATACCAGCTATGGTGTGTTCAGCAGCAGACATCATTTCAGAGAACTGAGAGGCTTAGATTAAGGGCTAAATACTACACAGCAACAAAATAAGGTTTTCAAGTCTATTCACCAAAGTCTTACTCCCATAAGACTTGAACTCCCATTGGAGCAATGCCAGAGAAGGCTTTGCATCTTCCTGAGTCAAGGACTCAACTGTTTCATGTGCTTCATCTCCAACAATGTATGTGGTATTAAGAAATAAAACAAGTAAATAAATGGTGTCCTGATTTGAAATATCAACTAGGTTATTTAAATCTCAGGGCTCTATCATCTCCACCCACTACAATCAAAGAAAAGTTGTATTTTAATCCAGCTTTAATGCTCCAGTTCTTATCATGTAGACCTGAGGAAAACACAAAGGAATTGGGATAAATGCACGTGTGTAATAGTTACCTGATCCTGCCATTTTCTTTTCATTCCCTTCCTCCCTGCTGAGAGGAAGCCCTACAGAGGCATGACAATGTCTTCCTGAATGGAATGGAAGGCCCTCCCTGCCAACCCAGCCGCAGCTCAGCTCCCAGCCAGCACCCAGCAGGTATCTCACTCAGTTAGATCATTTTGAACCTCCCAGACATTCCAAAACTCCAGCTAATCATGGGAAAGGAAGAACTACTGGTTAGCCCTTGTGTATTGTTACTGACTCATGCTACCGAGCTAGCATATGATTTGCCATGCAACAGTTTAGTAAGTCAAACAGCATGGAGACACTGATGGAAACCAAACCATTCATTAGTATGAAGAAGCAATTTCAGAGATGTGGGCTGGCTTGATATATGTGGACACTTCCTCCCATTGAGACTACTTATTGGATCATCAGGGGAAGGGAATTAGAAAAGCAACCCGAGTCCCAACCAGAGACCTTCAAAAGAAAATGGTAACATGGGATAGCCCAAGGCTCTAGCTGGTGTGAGGTTGGCAGCAGGGGGAACCCTCCTCTGCTGGCTCACATTTTAAAATGACCCCTGATGCTTCCTGATAGTCATAGAGATTTACCTCTGGGAAATGTTATTGGGAGCTGGATTTGAAGGACACTTGGGACTCCGCCATAGGAGTTATTGGTAAGCAACCAACTGATTGAATCCAAAGGTACAGGTTCTGTGGGGATACAGATCCAAGCAAGAGAAAAAGAATCTGGAAGTCTTGTAGCATCTAATACTGACATACAAAAATCTCATCTTGAACGTCTTAATCCCCTCTGGATCTGAAGATTTCTTGGCCTGCTCCTACCATAGTGCTGAACTAGACCATGTTCTGGGATAATATGGCTCTGTAATGGATCTCAGCATGCACCCAGGTAGTTCTTGGAGTAAAGATTGTGTGGGTGAACAAGGCTAAATCCAGCCCTCTCCTCTACCTCCACTCTTACTCCCCCACTTCCCACTTCTCCCTAGTCCCCCACCCCCACCCTCAGGGCTAGCAAGACATAGCTGTTTTATTAGGTAAAGGAAATTCATGTGAAATAAACCATTCAGAACTACTGAAGTCTGGTGTAGTGGATGATCTGGGGCTTGTATGCACAGAAAAACCTATTCTGTAGTAGGCTATTTATCTTTTGAAATTTGCCACCTTGTATGGTGCCCTTTTCCTTAGGCGACAGTTTTGAGGTTTTAGTCATTTGGAGGAACTTTTAGTTCTAATTGTAGTGATTAGGTTGTGAAGTTGGGATATCAAAATTATGTTTGGATTTTTATTTTTAAGTGATTATGAAAAAGACTCCATTCCAACAAGAGGCAAAACAAATTGGCAATTCTTTACGAAATAAATGTAGGTGGTAATGACCTTCCTTGACAGAACAAAATGTTGATGAAGGAGATGTGGGAGGGGCTGTTAGAACACGAAGTGAGAGTAATGTTCAGTTAGTTTTGAAGATTCTGGGAGACAAGGAGGCATCTGTATCTCTTTCCCCTGACCTGACACATGGATCTTAGGATCTCTAACTCCAGGAGGTCTGAAGGCAACACCAGAACACTGAGGGCCTAGGAGTGGGAACAGAACACAACAAACCACCTCGGATTTGGTAACTAATGAGTTGGAGCAAAATGCTGCAGGTATTTTCTACAATACCTGATGTTTTCTCGGCTCTGTTGTTTGCAATTTTATCTGCAGAGAATAAGATTTTCCAGCAGGTGGCAGCAGACATCTTGTAAGAAAGAAAAATTATTTAGATTACATTAAGTAGACAGAGAAAAGAGCAAAGGCAGGGGATGAGGAGGGGTGGGAAGGGGAGGGGTGAGAGAGTGGAGGGTAAGGAGCAAAGAGAGAACACAGTGGAGCATGGATTCTAGAAAACACCGCACTTCTCGGAGGAAAGGGGATGGCATGCCTCTTACAGATCTCCTGTTTCATGTACTTGTTGGGAAAAATTGCTTATATGAGACGTTATATGAATGGCATATGTTGAAGGTGTGGCCGTTGAGGTGGGGTGTTGGAGGTTGGAGCACAGAGATCAGGTCCTGATTCTAATACCCTGGGAATGCATGGACAAGGTACAGAGACTGGCCCCTTCTGGCTTCCCTGTCTGACCTGCTTTCAAAGACACCCACTTCCCTGTTCCTCCAGGCTATTTTGTATGCAAGAAGCATCGGAGTCTAGCTCCAAACTGGACACCCCCGCCCCCTTCCCCAGGCAGCCAATTTAGCCTGCTTGTCCTCCTTGCCTTTCTGGGTTGGCGGTTGCCATGGCAACATCCAAGGCTCTCTGGGCTTTCTTAGTGACTGACCAGACCTGGAAAGCCATTTTGGACTCCACAGTTCTGTCTTTGTGGAAAATTTTAATGAAAAAACAGCCTGACCTAGCTTCAGTGCTGCACGGGGGAAAATGGCAGGGGTGTGAGGTGCTGCTGAATTGCAAGGGGCAGCTGCTGCCAGAAAGAAGGACGGCTTGGGAGAGGCTAGAGGGAGAAAGAACAATGCTCTTGCCCTTTGTTACTGCCTCATCTTCAGGAAGAAGGGCTCCTTGTCACAACTAGTGGAGCAACTCTCCTACACAGCAGGGGCATTTCAGGACACCCGGGCAAAAGCAGTTCTTTCTCTAGGTTTTAATAAAGGTCTAAACTTAAGCTTGTTTTCATTCATGAAAAGAGCAAAGCAAAGCGAAACAAAACAAGCATTTCTCACAGGTGAATGTGGGGAAATAGCTCTGACAATTTAGACTCGAAGCTTACCTTTCTTGCACGTTTTGATTTTTCCCGATTTCCAAACGTTCTGAGACAGGCAGCCTCTAAGGCACTCTCAATAAATCCCCCTCTTAGCATGCCTGCCTTGTGCGTGTCTCTCTTCCTTCAACACAACCTGGCCTCATCAGTTTGCTTCAGATGACAAAAATACAACGGAAATTATGGGATGCCACTTCTACAAGAAGGTGCAATTAAAAAGTGGGTTTATGAACTCCATGTCTCCCACTACTGTCACTAGAATCCCTGACTGGCACACCATGAGGACAGGCAGTCAGCTATGGAAATACCCACATGGCAAGAATTAAAGAGAGGCTCTGATTCCAATTTTGCCTCAGGATGACCCAGTTTCTCTGCTCGTGGCTTCACTTCTTTCTAATGAGGGAACAAGAGCCAGAGGATCCAGTTGAGCTACAGCTGGAACCTTGATCTACAGAGACTGTCAGAAAATAAATTGTCATCTCAAGCCAGCACATTCTAGGGGTCTTAGTTAAATAGAAATAGGCAACTAGCAGAGTCATTTGTTCGGGCTTCCATGGTTTGGACTGTTGGGAGTGTACGTTCTCAATATCTCTTTGGTTGTACTTAATTCTAGGCTTATCACTCTCATCTCTAAGAAACATGAGGCAGGTCACCAACCCTCAAGTTTCAATTTCCTCATCTACTAAAGACTTTAAGATCATGTAAGTTGATACAGTTGGCCCTCATTATCTGTGAGAGATTCTCCCACAATTCTCCTATAATATGCAAATGTATGGATGCCCAAGTACCTTGCATAGATGGCATTGTATTTGCATATAAGATGTGCACATTTACACACAGGCTTTAAATCACCTCCACAACTGCTTATAATAGTCAATAATATGGAAATGCTACACAAGTAGATACTCTACAACATTGTTTAAGGAATAATGATAAGAAGTCTGCACATGCACACTAAGGATGCAATTTTGTTTAAATTTTGTTTAATATTTGAGTAGGTTCATAGATGCAAAGCACACAGACACTGGGTTCTGGCTTTACTTGTAAAGGTTTTGAACATAGTGAAAAGAAAATGCTTGGTAAACTGGCTATAATCATTACTGAATACAAATCATTCACATTCCCATGGACAGCTTTTTCTATATTTCTACATCAATTATTTATCTCAGTGACTGAATTGCTGACCAAATCAGCACCATTGCAGATAGATTCTAGAAAGGAGTCTTGCAGACACAGGAACTAGGGGTTTTACAAAGATGCTATGATCCTTGAATCTTTTTAACTCTGTAAGGCTTGTCTGTGAAGACTATACTGAGAAAGTCATAATCTGGGGAGCCAGGCTGTACAAGCACCAGGGAGAGACGCCTGGAAAGCTGGTCATTCTAGAAATAGATGAGATCACTATGTCTGCGATGAACTAGAGTGAAAGAGGGACCTATATAAAGTCATGAACATTGCTTGACCCCTGACACTGAAATATAGATTGTGCCATGCACAGACAGCAGCACTCAGCATTATAATTCTCCTCAATTTCTGAGCAAAATTGGGAAATCACGTTGAAATCTTTAGGGAGTTGGCAGGTGGTAGTACTTGCTTGGAGAATTGGTGGTGCCTTCTGCAGGATGTGGACACAGTCAAGACTGACATTAATATAAATGTATGAATATAAACAAATATAAGTTGAATCTGTTCATTCTTTGTGTGTGTGCATGCACATGTGGGTGTGATTGTGGTGTGTGTGCATGTATGTGTCTTCATAGGGCATAAGAAAATGTCAGATATTTGGAACTGGAGTTACATGCTGTTGTGGAAGCTAGAAACCAAACTGCAATCCTCTGGAAGAGCAGCAAGAACTCTCAACCAATAAGCCACTTTGCCAGTCCCAAATCTGCTTACTCTTTCTCTTTCAACATTTGTTTCATGGCAAGGAAAACTCAGGACTTTTCCACATAAATAAAAGGAAACTATAGGGAAGTCAAATCCCCTATTCGATTTGGCAAGTCCATCAGTGGAACTTGCACTCTTATTAGCTGTAGGAGACAAACAACTCTCTAGGTGCTTCTGCCTCCCAAGCTTGCATACTGCTATGTTGCAAAATCTTAACCTCAGATAAAGGAAACATGGCACAGGCCGTATTTGTAGGGCTTATGTTTTAATCCACTGGGAGCTTAAACAGTGCACTAGGATCCAGGCGACTATAAGGACTCTGGTTTGGGGCATCAAACTGCATAAGCATAGCTACTTTGTTTTTATATGTCATGCACAGGCCTCAGTTGCTGGAAGATCTCTTGGCCACTTGAGAAACAATAATCAACAACTTGGGTCTGTATTTGAGAGACCCTATGAGACCTTCATTGTAATGCTGCCTCCATAGGGCCAGTAAGTCTAGATGAGCTCCTTCCTCAACAATCTATGAGAGATGTTTGTGGGGAAACTAGACTTGTAAGGTCATGTTTTGCCACTCTCACTGGGCTGGATTGAAGCAACTGGGTGGGATCATGGTGGTATGCTGTTGGCAGCCAGGGTCTACATATTATGATGGCTGATACTCTTCCATCCCAGATACATTTAGGGAAGGTTACATTAGGGAATGGAGTTTCATAAAATTCCATTTATACACCAAAAAACTCTAGGAAGGCCTTTACCAAAGTTTTACTTCAGATAGTCTAGCCTTGTGGCTAACTCCAAGAAAACATTGGAGAAAACCCTTTATGGTATAGATCCTCTGAGGATCATAAGTACTTGGACCATTTTAAATCTAAAATACATTTTTATTTATTTGTTTGTTTGTAAGTCTTACTCTAGACCCAGTCTGGCCTAGAACTCATAATCCTCCTGCCTTAGCCTCTCAAGTTCTGGAATTACATGTCCATCACCCCAACATCTAAACCTGAAATACTTTGAAAGTTAATAATTTGCTTGAAAGAGATAAGAAAATAGTGAAAGAAAATGATAACAAAGAAAGAGAGAAGAAAAGGGAGAAGAAAGGGCTGTCAGTGATCCACATGACATCACTCAGGAAGCCTTTGCTTCATTGACTTATGGGGGCCAGCATCTTAATAGCACCTCATTACCATGTACTGCCTGTATCCTCTGCATCAGACACTGAGTCATCTTCAGTCACATGCTCAGAGCTCAGCAACTGGTGGCCCAGGATAGGATAAACATCCCAGAGCAGGCAGTTACCATCTCACAGCACTTACTTAGACAGACCCGGATGTGTCAGGCCAGTTTAGGCAGAATGCTTACTGCATATTCACAGCCTGTCAACTCATACACACAGTGCTTATACAGGAATTTCAAACAGGAGTCTTCAGAATTCACAGAGCTCCAGGCTGGTCATCCTGACTCAGCTGTTTGCTCCTCTGCTAACTAGTGGTAACTCAACAGCCTCTCCTCTCCTGACCAGCTCATCCCAGCAGGCTTGTATGATTACTTTCCATTTTCCATTACCCAAAGTCAAAACAGCAAGATTTCTAGCTTTTTTTTTCTAACCTTTCAACCCAAGGTTTTGAAAGAGGAAAGAAAAGGAAAAGGCTTAGAAAACATTTTCCTAATGAGGCAATTCATTTATGCACTGGCAGTCATTAGTGGATCATTATGAATTAATTTTCTAAATTAATCAATCAATTAAGTCTCATAATCAGATCAAGTAGATCACAGGCCAGTCTGCTCTCGTTTGATTAATTAGATGAGTTGAAAGAGCAGACAGTTAGATCACACTGATTGCATGCTCCTTACATGCATTCCCCAAATGGAAAATAAAATCCCTTCGCAGAGCACATGAGTTAGGCTATGTGCGCCAGGGTCCTCAGCTAATTGCAGGGGTCTGCCTGAGGTCTTGGGCTCTTGCCAAGTCCACAATTTGAGATATAGGAATTGGTTACAGAATCATATAAAATGATACAAGTTTATCTTACATTTCTTTATGGGGCTAATGTCAAATTGTTCATAGCACTGAATTTCTTCTGGAGTCACTGGGGAAGAGGCCACCTAGCTGGATGTATTCATTGGTTCAAAGTCTCATCACTCTGTTCCCTGCTTCTGTCATCTGTCACATCTTCACACACTAGCACTTCTATCCACCTCTTCCTCTTATAAGGATGTTCCTGACCATACTAGTCCTACCCATACTAGTCCTACCAGGACTGAATCCCCACAAGTCCCTTATATTAACTCACCACTAATTACTTCTGTCACAAAAAAATAAGTTCCCACAAGCTCTAGGATTAAGATATGGACATCTTTCAGAGCCATTGTCATACCTCTCATGTATTCAAGGCTGTGGCCTAATTTCAGAGACCACAGTAGCACATATGGTCCCTTATGAATACCCTAGTGCTCAGAGCACTGAAGGGTCCCATTGTCACTCATGCCAAATTCTGTCACATCTCCTATAGCTCTTAGAATTAACATACATACAAAGAATGAAGCTTATCTCCCAGAAGTTTCTTGCTGCCATAAAAGTAAATAGCCTAAGAGAATCAATAACCTGTTTTATGTAACATCATCTACATATTAATTATATCAATTATAATTAATTTTATGTGGGAAGATCTGTGCCCTCCTCTCAGGCTGGAGCAGGCTGACTCAAACCTTGCTTTGTCACAGCTGGCTAGCCCACCTAGGGTGGAGCCTTCTGACCTAGGTGAAGTCTATTGTCCTGCCACATCTGCAGCTTCCTACAAGGACCCACCACCTTCTGAGTTGCTGAGCTTGTCTGCCTAACAAGTTCCTGACAAAAGCAACAAGATGCTGATGAGGTGACAAGATCCTGACTTAGTGGGGGCATGGGTTCCCCCCCCCTTTATAAATTCAGACTTCTAAGTAACATTGGGCCTTGAACAGAAATTTTGTCTTGGTCTCATTCTTCTCTCGATATCCTACCCATTTAGGACCATCTTTCCTTTCGGGAATCAAAGTAACCCATGGCAGCTGGGGGCTATAGGTGGTGCCCAACATGGGGCCTGAACAGGGAAAGGCCAAATGAGGGAACACTGTCTTGGCAAAGTTCCACGAAAAACAGAAGATGGTATCCGGCACGGTAAGCAACATACATATTGATGCTAGCATTGGCCTTAAACTTCGTCTTTTTGAAACTGTTGCTGTAGGTGCGAAAGGATACAGGCTAGACTGAGTCAGCATTGGCCCAACGCTGATATCAGTTAGAAGGTTGACAGTGGAAAATGGGATCAGAAACTTCTAAACAGGCATTTGTCTGCAGTCAAGAACTGCATCCGGCGAGAGGAGTAGGGCACAAAGTAAAAAACATAAATAAATAAAAAGAATAAAAACAGAAATAAAAGATACAAATGAGAGATGCTAGATACACAAATGACATGAGAGACAGATCAAAAGAGAAGGAAAATGGATTTTGGAGCTCTCCTAGGGACAGAAGGAAATCAGGAGATGTCCTGCTTCCTCACTGGCCCCTACAGGAGACATCCTTAGTTCTAGTCACATCAAGTTCTCCACCCTCTTGTGTTGTCTGTCCTTGGTGCACCAATCTGTCCACATGTCAATTTGTGTCTGTTTTTGTTTTGTTGTCTGAATGACTGTTGTTCTATGTTTCATGTTGAAAAGAAAAAATGGTTAAACTTTATCTGCTGGCTATCCATCCCTTGATTCAGTCTCAGTTTGCCAGAGGAGGTTGATTTAAGTTGCCTTGCACCCTTAGCCAGGAGTCAAGAACAGGAAGAGGGGGCCCTGCTAAAAAGCTGCTTTTAAGAAGGGGTCAACAGCTTCTTAGTTCTAAGACAAATAAGCTGATAGTTGTTTTTCCTAGAAAAATCTCTACAATTGTGATTATTGGGTTCAGCAAATGACAAGTACTTTTTCTCTTGAAATTATAGCTAGAAGAGGTAAAAATTCTTTGATTGGTCTAAATTTATAAGATTTGTATAGCTGCTTCATTTGGTTTCTGACTAGTCTTAAAGGTATAATATGCTCTACATGTCTTGGTTATAGATTATTGGCTTATAAGTTATTGGATATGGTTAAAAGGTGTAACATTGGTAATAGAAAGTTAGCTTAAAACTGGTAACTCAGGATTAGAATCATTTTTAACAACATCAAGTGGCATAAACCAGGCCATGAAACCAGGCCTTTAAAGATACTACTAAATTGGGATAATATTCTTATCCTAGAAACTAGACTTATAAGAGATAAGATTTAAAGCAATGTCTCTTTAATGAAGCATTAGAAATTGTACTCTCATGCATTCATATGTAAGAATTGGCAGCCAAACTTTGTAACATGACAATAATGCTTTTGGTACTGATTTTAAAGAGAATGGATTGTTTAAAATTGGGTTTTGCTTTCCAAAAGTTATAGTTATGCCTTAATATTATAAAAGAAACTTAAAAAGTATGGTTAAAATTGTCAGTGTTCCATTGGCTACAGTTTGCAGTTTGATCACAAGCTCAGGATTCTTAACTCACCCATATTTTGTAAATAGGATGATTGCAAGAATAGTAATAGTTAAAAACAGCTATGGCCAATATGGGCCTGCTGCCCCTTTTAAAAACAAGCTTTATTAGATACAGTGGTAAAAGCAAAATTTAACCCCCCAAAGTTGGAAAGGAGATCTCAGTGAGAATTTATTTGGTATCAAACAGGCTCCTGATAAACTGTTTCAAGGAGTACTATTAAAAACAGCTAGTAGAATTTTCAGAGACCCTCAAGAAGGGGTTCCTTTTGTTACACATAATTGTCTTTTGAGAATGCTAATACATCTTTCTGTGGCCATCCAGCCATAAAAAGCAAAGACAGACTTGTCTAAATATATTCATCTTTGTGCAGAAATCAGACCCTCATAAAATCAGAGTCTAGGTATGTTTGCTGCCTTGCAGGGGACTACAGTACATACAAGCAATGCTTTCACAGCACCAAGATGATAAGGAATGTTTTAAGTATAAATCATTTTAGAAAAGATTGTCCAAAAATTAGAGGTAGTAGAATTGCTTTCCTGGAATCTGTCCTCACTACAGGAGGTGTAATCTTTGGGCCAGGACTCAGGCAATATACTCAGATTAAAAAATATTTACATTTGGGTTAATGCAAAGCTCAAAGCACCCCAGTGAGATTTGTGTGGCATTTGTTTTGTTTTACAAACCCTGCCTAGAGAAATTTTGTGGCCTCACCTCTCTTTGCCTCAGGGGAATTATTTTTAAGACAAAACAGCATTACCACAGATCTATCCAGTTGTTGTTCAAAATAAAGTTTAAATTTAAGATTTATGAAAGGTCAATGAGGCTGTAGAATTTATAGAGGTATTACAATCTGGCCTGCCTACTTCATATACAAGTATTGTGTATTCGAAAGGTTGGTTTTTTTCCTCTGAATCCTGGTAATTGTAAAGGATTTGCTTCTAGTAAGTTTGTAATCATTAGAAAGTTTTCCTTTAGGAATGGCTAATTGCCTTACATTATGTTTAAAAAACAAATTGTCTCTGCTTCAATACAAGAAGCTAGAACTTTGAATTTTTCAGTGTATGTTGTTTATTATTTTGAGAGTGTATTATTAGCTAAATTCTCTAAAGGAGAATTTTACTATCTTTGCTTTTACACCACTACTTTTAAAATTTTTAGAGTAGTTGTTACTCCAGAAAGGTTTCAGAGGCAATGTCTTTTTCAATATTTGAGGCCTCAGTTATATCGTAAAAAGGGCTGTGGTACTGAAAATTCAAGAAAAAAAAAAGATTTGCTTACTTCAATTTATTCTCAAAAGCTTCCAAGAGATGTTTATTGGTTAAGACCTCACCTTAAGCTCACCACAAGAGGACTTAAGCTTTTGTTAGATGTTGCCAAAGGGGATACAAATTAACTGGTGAGAGAGCTTTACAGAAAGTAGAGGAAGCTTCTGTAATCAATTGTTATCAATTATAATCAATTGCAATCAAATGTTAGTTATTGTTACTCAATGTGCTCACAACAATTCTTTAGCAAAAGAGAGCATTAATGTAGATTCATCTTTTTTCATCTCCAAGTAAAGTTTTCACATCCTATTATGAAACTGTTGTGGTGTTAAAAAAGAATTGTAAGATAGAATCATGAAAGTATTTTGGAATATACTTTCCTTCATAAAAACCTGACGAGACATCTATTCCTTGGTTCAAACAGCAATTACATTGGTTATTACAGAATATTGATTAATATTTGGCATATTACATAGTAAAACATTTTAGGCAAAATTGATAATTATTATCCAAAAGACAAATTGTTAAAATTTGCTTATATACATGCTTTTGCATTTCCTGTAAATTTATGTATACATCCCATAAAAATATAACTACCATATTTATAAACAGCCCTTCTATGAGAGAAATATATGTAATTAGATCACATGTTTATTCTTGTGTGTTTCCCTTTACTTGAGCACAAATAATTAAATTGTGTGCTGTAGCCACTATTTTAAAATACTAAAAAATCAAGCTTTAATTTGTATATTGATTTCCAAAATATATATAGACCAGGGCTTACAATTGCTTGAAATTGTTCCTTTTTTAGATACTGGTAATTCTCAAATTTTGCAATTGTTTATGGATATACAATTCAAGTTAAGAGAAAGTGTTTTCTAGTCCCACAACACCCAGAGGAAGCTCCACTCCCAGGTGCTCTAACATGCCCAGGATCAGAGGTGAGGAGTATACAACATCTGTCCCAACACCAGGAGTAACTGGAACCTGCGGGACAAGGCACACAGGAACTCTGCCAGCCCAGTGGCACAGGTTGCTTCCAGTCTGTCTGGGCCTGCCAGTGCCCTGAGCAGACCTTGAGCTCAAACTCCACAACCAGTCCCACAACACCCAGAGGAAGTTCCACTCCCAGGCGCTCTAACAAGCCTTAGGGTCACAGGATCCCAGAATCACAGGATTTCAGAGACAGCTTGACTCTGAGAAGTTCTGACACAACCAGGATCACAGGAAGGACAGGCTCGAGTCAAATTTAGCAAGGGCAGGTAGCACTACAGATAACCAGATTCTGCAGGGCAAGTATAAGAATATAAGCAACACAAGCCAAGGTTCCTTGGTATCATCAGAACCCAATACTCTCACCATAGCAAGTCCTGGGCACAGCATCACACCAGAAAAGCAAGATTCAGATATGAAATCACTTCTCATGGTGATGATACAGGACTTTAAGAAAGACATAAATAGCACCCTCAAAGAAATACAGGAGAACACAGGTAAACAGCTAGAAGCTCTTAAAGAGGAAACACAAAAATCCCTTAAAGATATGAAAACACAATTAAACAGGTGAAGGAAATGAGCAAACCATCCAGAATCTAAAAATGGAAATAGAAACAATAAAGAAATCAGAAAGAGAGACAACTCTGGAGACAGAAAACCTAGGAAAGAAATCAGGAGTCATAGATGCAAGCATCACCAACAGAATACAAGAGATAGAAGAGAGAATCTCAGGGACAGAAGATACCATAGAAAACATTGACACAACAGTCAAAGAACATGCAAAAAGCAAAAAGCTCCTAACCCAAAACATCCAGGAAATCCAGGACACAATGAGAAGACCAAACCTAAGGATAATAGGTATAGAAGAGAGTGAAGACTCTCAATGTAAATATCTTCAACAAAATTATAGAAGAAAACTTCCCTAACCTAAAGAAAGTGATGCCCATGAACATACAAGAAGCCTACAGAACTCCAAATAGACTGGACCAGAAAATAAATTCCTCCTATCAAATAATCAAAACACCAAATGCACTAAACAAAGAAAGAATTTTAAAAGCAGTAAGGGAAAAAGGTCAAGTAACATATAAAGGCAGGCCTATCAGAATTACACCAGACTTCTCACCAGAGACTACGAAAGCTAGAAGATCCTGGGCAGATGTCATACAGACCCTACAAGAACACAAATGTCAGCCCAGGCTTCTATACCCACCATGTCAAAACAAAATTTACACAATATCTTTCCACAAATCCAGCCCTACAAAGGATAATAGATGGAAAACACCAACATAAGGAGCAAAACTATACCCTAGAAGAAGCAAGAAAGTAATCTTTCAACAAATCCACACCAACCTAATTCCACTTCTTACAACAAAAACAAAAGGAAGTAACAATTACTTTTTCTTAATATCTTAATATGAAAATGAATATTACCAACATATCCTAATCGATTGAAATCCAAAAACATGAGGAATTAGAAATTTGTTGATTGTCATCCTGTGGTCTTTCTAATTTGGTAATTGGAGAAATAGGTCTAACATTATACAATCCATATACAGTTTTAGCTTGTTTGTTTGTGACAGTGTCTTGCTGTGTACGTCATAATGGTCTTGAGACCTTGCTTCTCCTATCTCAGCCTCTCTATTAGTAGTATTGTTTATTTCATGCTTTTACACTATACTATGATTTTCAGAACAGCTTACATATTTTAAAAGTATTTATATACCCAAAAGAAATGTAGACAATTAAATTGGAAGAGGACTTGTAAGAGAACAACAAAGAGTGAGACTAAATGCTTTGCTTGACTTTGTAACTCTTGTATCAAGTTACCACAGTAAGAGCCAAGATTTTAAGTTCTACTAAATACAAAACAAACAAACAAAAAAACTTTATATATTTATGTTCATTTAAGAAAATATTAGTAGTGATGTATTCTTTTGAAATATACATTTAATACATTTAGAATTATTTAAAATTTATATTTTGAGAAAAATGTTTGTATTTTCAATATTGCCATATACAAGCATCTACATAAGACTGTTAAATTGATTGTTGTTTTATATCAAACAATGTTTATAATACTCATTTTTATTGTTATAATATTTTATAAATTTTATAGAATATGACAAAAAAGATATTGTAGGTATTGAAGGGGGTCTCTGGGAGAAGTTGGGGTACAAAAGGAAAACAAGAATGTGATTTAATTCTATTTACTTAAAATATGTTTTTAAATGTTAACAAATTCAGATAAATTGAAATCATGTAACTTTTCTCATCATATTGCAATAAAACTTTAAAAAAAGAAAAGAAAAAAAGAGAACTTACTGTTCCTTTAAAGGACTGTCTTTGAATATTTAAGAACTCATCCTAGACTGCCTGGACAGGACCCCTTAATGCAATGCCACAACAGATTTGTATCCCAGGTAGATTATTGGACTTATACAAGAAAAAAAATGGCTATATAATATCATTCTTTACATCATCAAAATACTGCTGACTTGAGATAATAATTTAGTAATTTTAGAGAATGTGCAGGTCAAATTGTAAAGACTTTTTCTCAGTGTCCTCCATTTCTACCTGTAACACATAATGGTGTTAATTCTGGAGGACTTATACTTAATCAATTATTAGAAATGGATACTCATATATCTGATTTTAGAAAAATAAAATATATACATGTGACTATTAATACCTCTTCAGGCTTTCTAGTTACAATTGCCTTAACAAGAAAAACAACTAAAACTGTAATTGTTCATTGCCTACATTATTTTTCTATGCTTGGTGTTCCTAATCAGATTAAAACAGATAACAGAACTGACTATTATAGTCACTCATTTGAGATGTTTTGTCAACAATTTAATGTTATCCATATATACTGGCTAGTTTTGGAGAAGTCAGTATAATGAGATGACCACCAAGAACATCAGCAGCAGTATAGTACAGGCATATGGAGCCTAGAAGACAAAGTGTGTGCTGCAAAGGACAGAACAGGAGAAATGACTCAAGCCGTTGGAGAAATGCAGAAGATCATGAGTAAATCCCAGATATTGGACGGTTGGAGTTTGATTTTTGCTTTTGATTGGGACTGTGCCCTGATATTTTTCCCTCTTAAAGAAAGAACATATTTTAGTGGAGCCTACAATTAAGAGACTTTTAATTGTAAAAAGACTTTAGATTTTTAAAAAGATTAGGTATTTTAAAGGAATTGAAATTTTAATATGTAAGAATTTGCAAATACTGTGGTACTTTTAAAGTTATTTAGATCTTGGAGATGAATAAGAAAGTAAGGGTTGAGGCTTAAGAGTGATATGTTTGTGTGTCAAGTTGACTAAGGGTCAATTGTTCTGGCTAGTTTTGTGTGTCAACTTGACACAAGCTGGAGTTATTACAGAGAAAGGAGTTTTAGGTGAAGAAATGCCTCCGTAAGATCAAGCTGTAAGGCATTTTCTCAATTAGTGATCAAGCATGAGAAAGCCCACAGTGGGCCTTGGGTTCTATCAGAAAGCAAGCTGAGCAAGCCAGGGGAAGCAAGCCAGTAAGTAACATCCCTCTATGGTCTCTACATCAGTTCCTGCTTTCTGTCCTGTTTAAGTCCCAGTCCTGACTTCCTTTGATGATGAAAGCAATGTGGAAGTGTAAGCTGAATAAACCCTTTTCTCCCCAACTTGCTTCTTGGTCATGATTTATGTGCAGGAATAGAAAACCTGACTAAGGCATATTACCGGGATTCCTTATAATTCTCAGGGACAAGGAATGCATCACACTCTGCATAATTGGTTTTTAAAAAACAAAAAAGGGGGAATTACCACTATTTCCTGAGAAGTACCAGTTCTTTTGTTGATTCTCAAAGCCACCTCCCCCACACCCTGAGGCCAGAGTGGGAGTCTGATCATTGATAATTTGCAACTGAATTGAGTGCTTGGGACATCCTCACAGACAATATTCATCCTGTTGCTTTTAAACTTTTGACTTGGTATTTCAAGCAGGTCAGTTACCAACATGCAGGCTCACCTTCAGAAAAGCTTACATATGACAGTTATTCATCGTGATGAAGAAAAGTACTAAGTGCACATTGTGGCTTTGGTCTGAATTGAAAAAAGTGTGCTATGAGGGCCTGCAGTCAAAGACGTTCAACTATACTTATGGTTCTCATCAACCTAAGACAGAGGCATGTGCCAAGAGGCAGTGTTTGTTCATTATAAACACTAAAAGGTCCTATTTGTGCAAATAAACACAAACAAGCTGCACATGACTTTCAGGATGGGTAAGAGCGAGACCAGTAGATCCAGTCCTAAGACAGACGAGGCCGCCAGCCACCATAATTCTCAGGCAGGACTAAGGAGCATAAGTAAATCTTATGCCCCGGTCCAGCTAATTTTTAATAATAAAAAGAGAATTGTGCCCTACCCCCAGCCTGGAGTAGGCTGATTCAGACCTTGCTTTGTCACAGCTGGCTAGCCCACCTAGGGTGGAGCCTTCTGACCTAGGTGAAGTCTATTGTCCTGCCACATCTGCAGCTTCCTTCAAGGATCCACTACCTTCTGAGTTGCTGAGCTTGTCTGCCTAACAAGTTCCTGACAAAAGCAACAAGATGCTGATGAGGTGACAAGATCCTGACATAGTAGGGGCATGGGTCCTCCCCCCTTTATAAACTCAGACTCCTAATTAAACATTGGGCCTTGATCAGAAATTTTGTCTTGGTCTCATTCTTCTCTTGTTGTCCTACTCATTTAGGACCATCTTTTCTTTCAGGAACCGAAGTAACCAGATGATAATACTAAGAGCTCAAAACCCCAAGCCCAGGTCCAGACTTCAGTAAAAGATTTTTAAAAAATCTTACAATTACTTATACAGTAAAATATGTTAGCTAAGGTCAGGGTCTAATTACTGATCACCTATATCAGTGTGTGTGTGTTTGTGTGTGTGTGCATGTGTGTGTATATGGTGTGTATGTGTGTTTGTGTGTGTCTGTGCATGAGCATACGTCTATCTGTGTGTGTTCACATTTATGTATGTGTGTGGGCTTGTGTGTGTCTGTGTGTGTGGTATGTGCAAGTATATATATCTGTGTGTATGTGTGGTGCACACATTATCTTTTATTTTCTGCTTATTTACTATTACCAGTTCAGAATAGTTAGTAGGCACCTCTGCTGGGAACTGGGGCTAAAATCTGTAGGAATTGGAATAAAAGAAGTTTGTGTATAGTGTGTATCAACAAGCAGAGAATGAGGCACCTGTTAGAAGTTCTTTGGTTCTTCCTGGAAGTTGTGCTCTTTCTTCGTGGTCACAAAGTATGACTCACCAGGTGGCTTGAGACTACAGGGGTTAATGTCCTCATAAGGGTAGAGATGGGATTGTGGTGATAGCATGCAGATTGGCTCTTTGGTGGCCTCCCCCTGTAGCTTGCTTCCTTTCATTGTCACAGGGCCTTTTTCTGTATCCACCTGTTCTCTACTTCCTTTAAGGACTCCAAGCCTCTTGGAACAGAGCCCATTCAGGTGACCTCATTTTTACTAATTACATCTTTAAAGGCCATACCTTCAAATATAGGTATATCGTGTGCTTCTGAAAATTAGCCAGTCTGAAGTTCAAAATTCAATCTACAATAGAGGTTTGAGCAAAGAAGAGGCATGTGGAGAAGCAATAAATGCATGTATTTGCCAAAGAGAAGGTGCAAGAGGGGACTGCAGCTTGCATAAAAGAGTATAATTTGCCTGTAGTTCTAAGAAACAACTCAAAGGCAGTAAGGTAGCTCCCAGGCACACCAATCTCTCCTCTGCATGATTCACTAATAGGGTTTAGTATCAAGGTTGGGGGGGTCCCCTCTTATCTGTCTTTCACATCTAGTGTTATGCCTCATCCTTTGAGTAGCAAGAACATGCCTGTTTCCATTGCTGACTTAAAACTCCATCTCCAATCTTTGTCAGGAGACAGCCATTCTAAATGAAGTATAAATGCAATCTTCTCCACTCTGCCTCCATGGAGACAGAAAACTCTGCCGTACAGAGCATTGCCTGAAAATGTCTCAGCCTAATTTCCTCGTCTCCTTTTTAAAAGGAGAAGCCATCCAGGATGATTCTAAGATATATTATTTAGTGAGATTGGAAACTCAAATATACTCATGAAGTTAGAGAAAATTACTTAATTTATATTGTCCAGGAAATATTGAATGTTGGCCAGGGTTACACAATAGCTAACTCTCAAATGGGGATGCATATCAATGAAGAAAAACTGTCTTTCAGAGCAAGCAATTGATGTACTCTATTTTATCATTTTAGCATTAATCACTTCCTTAAGGCAAATTGCTGCCTGTATTAGTTTTCTGGGGGATGTTATAATATTGTCAGACACTGATTGGCTTAAATAACCAAAAAATGCATTGTCTTTTGGTTCTGGGAATTTGTGGCAAGGTTGACTCCTTCTGAGGTTATTGGGAAACTTCCCCAGACCTTGCTCCTGACTTATTTTTCTATGCTTGGTGTTCCTAATCAGATTAAAACAGATAATGGAACTGACTATTACAGTCACACATTTGAAGATGTTTAGTCAACAATTTAATGTTTACCCATATTACTGAGATTCTTTATAATTCTCAGGGACAAGAAATTGCTGAACGTGTGCATGGCACTCTGAAAATTTGACTTTTAAAAAACAAAAAGGAGGAATTATATCCCCATTCACATTATTTAAATCATACTTTTTATTTTTAAAATTTTAAAATTTGGATGCCAAGGAACTCTTTGCGGAATGTCTATAGCATCATACAACTAGGCATACTCATGTCTAGGTGAAATGGAAGGATCCACTTACTGCATATGGCATGATCCTGATCAGGTCTTTAATATGGGAAGAGGGCATGTTTGTGTTTTTCCACAGAATACTACCTGCCCTAGGTTCCTGCTGAATGCCCTGCAGGTCAAGGCACTGAGGCAGCAGGCATAGGCCCTGCACTGTTCTGTACCAGGACCTGTGCATATATATTTTAGCTTTCAGCTTAGTATTGTTGTGGGACTCTTGAGTGTAGGAATGAATTAGTCTCTGACTCTCATTCCTGCACTTGGGAATTTTTTACTTCTGTTGGGTTTCCTTGTCCAACTTTGATATGATTTTTCTTTTCTTTTAATACATTTTGTCATGTTTACATGTTATTTCTTAGAAGCCTGATTTTTTTTTTCTGAGAGACAGAAAAATAGATCTGGAGGGGAGGGAGGCAAGGAGGAACTGGGATGAATAGAGGGAAGGAAAACTGAAATCATGGTATATCATATGAGAAATTGATGTATTTTAAATAAAAATAAAAAAGTAAGCTGGGTGGTAGTGGCACACGCCTTTACCTAGCACTTGGGAGGCAGAGGTAGGCAGATTTCTGAGTTCCAGGCCAGTCTGGTCTACAGAGTGAGTTCCAGGACAGCCAGGGCTACACAGAGAAACCCTGCCTCGAAAATCTAAAAATAAATAACTAAATAAATAAAAAAGTAAAATAAGTAAAGTAAAAAGGAAGCCTCTTTGAAGATTTATTTATTTATTTATTTACTTACTTACTTACATATTTATGTGTTTGTGGTGTCTTTAAGTGTGTCTTTTGTTCTGTATGCATAGAGGGCCTATGAAGACTCCAAAGGGCATCAGATCCCTTGGAACTGGAGTTACAGTGATTCTGAGCCACCTCATGGCTGCTGGAAATTGAACCCAGTCCTCTCCAAGAGCTGCCATGCTCTTAGCCACTGAGGCATCTCTTCAAAAAAAGGAAATCTTGTATACATAAAATCTACAATCATCCCAGGTCTTCTAGAATATTGTGTTTGCTCCTCTGTCTTAAGCATACATCAGTTTCAAGAGTAGTTTTTCAAAGTCCTTAAAAGAACAAGAAATAACAAAGTATAGCTTCCCTCTGTATCACTTGGTTCCTGTATCCCCTAGATCTAACCAATCACGAGAAAAGAAGTATACAGAGGAACAGATTGGACTGTGTGACACACCTGTGCAGGATATGGACAGATTGATCTCTTAATGCGATTTCCTAAACACATAACATATAGCAACAATTTACATTACAGTGAGTTACTGATTGTGAGATATAAAGAAATGTTTGTTCGTCCCAGCTAAGTTTCCAAAGACCAAAGAAAGGATTCAATCCATGTCTAAGCAGCTGAACCAGTCAATTTATATAGGAACATCAGTGTTACTTACAGAACATGGATGTTCCCAAGGTCCTACATCAGCATGGATCATGACTTATGGAAGCCACCTCACTGAGTCACATCCCTAGGCAGTCTTCTTCCTTCTATACCCATGACACCTGCAACCGTAGCTAATGGGATGGGAGTTGAATTCAGTTAAGAGTCCTACCTTTCTAAGACATGATGTTAATACCCTCCTTATGATTCCCACAGGCCCAACTCTAACTTTATCACATTTGCTTATCTTGTTGCCATTATTATAAGGTCAAAGAGTCATGCTTCCTTATATCTGTGGGTTGGTCATACCCAGAGAAGATTCTTTATTACCTCAATTTAATATTGGTCTCTCATTAGATATAAGTAATCTATATGTGATTTAACATATACAGGAAGATATACATAGATTATATGAAAATAGTACATCCTTTTTGGAAAGGACTTGAACATCTTAATGGATATGGGTAGTTGCAAGGTTAAGATGGTATAGAACCAGTCTTCTGAGGAAACTAAGGGATGTCTATATATTTTGGACTACCTATGATGATTTAAGTATCTATATGATACCTGGGAGAGAACCAGTTGTTGATGCCTACAAGAAACCTCAATTTAGGTGTGTGTGGAAAAGCTGACAGGAGAGGGTCTCCCAAATTCCATTCTAGATTCAGTGTCCTTCTGATCACATATTTTATAACAGATATAAGTACAATTTTTTTGTCCTGCGGGTTAACATTAACAGAGCATGCACTTTTTAAAAAAAAAAAAAAAAA
>JADRCC010366868.1:0-24716 GCA_019843855.1 Hylomyscus alleni
TTTTTTGTTTTGTCATTAAGTTGCTCTTGAATTCATGGCAATTCTCCTGCTTTAGAATCTCAAGTACTGGAGTACAAGTATGAGCCTCCATGTCCTGAGTAACTTTTAGAGTGATTATTTAAACCAAATGTGTTGGTGTATACACAAAGTCTCAGTACTCAGGAGCAGGAGGAATGAACAAGGGCCAGCCTGGTCTACACAGACAGTTCCAGAATAGCAAGGGTTACTTAGTAAGAATTTTCCAAGTAAGTAAATGTGGCCAGAAGAGCACTCACTACTCTTCCAGAGGACCCAGGTTCAATTCCCAGTACCCACTTGGCAGCTCACAACTGTCTGTAACTCCAGTTCCATAGGATCTGACATAGCTCACACAGACATAGCTCACATAGACATGTGGGCAAACACCAATGCATATTTTTAAAAAATAGATAAACTCTAAACATAAGATCAAATCAGCATTTAAAAAAATGACATGCTAAATCTATGTATAGCAATAACACCCACACACACCCGCCATTGACCACAACACGTGCTAGGGAAGTAGTGATAGGTTTTGCTGATGTTAGTCCAACCAAGAGCAACGCCTGTCAGACCTTCATGGGCACAGGATTTTCCAGGGGTCTGGGTGAAGGTCCTAACTCAGTCCATCTAGTCCATGCTTCTGCACAGTTCCCAGTGATACACTCCATGAGGATGCTCTTGGTCTGTGTGATGGTTTGGACAAGAATGGTTGCCACAGGTTCATGTTTGAATACTTGGGCCCCAGTTTGTGAAACTGTTTGAGAAGGACTAGGAGGTGCGCCCCTGTTGTGAAAGGCATGTCACTGAGGTGGGCACTGTTCTTTGTGCCCTCTTTCTTTCTGCCTGTGGTCATGGACCAAGGCATGAGCTCTTGCTCTCAGCTGTCCCTTCGCACAGCCATCATGAGTTCTAACCCTCAGAAACTATAAAATGCTCTCTTTTATAAGCTGCCTTGGTCATGATATTTTATTGCAACAACAGAAGAATAACTAAAGGCCGTCTATAACCAAGACTATCGGCAAGGCTCTGAAGAGTCCTTGCAAAGGATTTGTGGACTGACCCAAACACCAGCAAGGCTCTGGGTCTGGGCCTTTTTTTTTTCTTTTGTGAGACAGGGTTTTTCTGTGTAGCCCTGGCTAACCTGTCCTGAAACTCACTGTGTAGACCACACTGGCCTTGAACTCAGAGATCCACCTGTCTCTGCCTCCTGAGTGCTGGGATCAAAGGTGTATGCTCCCTTCTGACTTCTGTGTCTATTTTTAAGTACGCTGATTTCATATACTTTATCTTTACTCTGTGCCTAGATGGCCTCTCATAGATACAATAAACTATTTATCTGAAAGTTGTTTTCCCCCCTTTGGTCAATCATCCCTACCAAGACCTAGTGCCCTCCTTCAGAGAAATACTTGTATATCTTTTTTTTTTATTGCCATAGTTTTATTGCCTTCTGACAGCTAAGTTTCCTTTAAAAAAAAAAAAGTCCCAACTGTAATGTAAAATAAGTTAATAATAAATTAGCACTTGATCTATATTTCAAAGTGTAAATGCACCCACACCGTTATTCTAGAAACCAGAGAGATAAGACAACCAATGCATCTGTAGAATTGCCTCTACAAGGGACACTTCCATACAGAAGGATACAGGCATGAGGATAATGGCAAAAGTATTTGTTGTGAGCTGAACAAGAAAAGTATCCTCTCCCAATGAACGTGGTACTTACAATCCTAGACAAATCAGAGTGTGCCCTGATCGTGGAAAAAACCACTTTGTATCTAAACATAAAGTGGGGTGAGAGCCAAGAGGCGATTAGACTTTGACCTAAGGAAGTGAATCGTGGAATGAGCAGTGGCTTCTTCCCAGAGAGTATCGAGAGGAACCCTGATGGGTGGGTGAGGAGCTGCACCAGAGGGGCTGCGCGCAGCGTTGGGAAAACAAGGAAAGTCGGTCCAGGTGTGAGAGAGATGGATGGGGGAGGGGGATGTGTTCATTTCTGGACTTGCCGAGTTGGAAGAAAAACATTAGAAAAATAGGCAGTTAGGAAGGAATACGTGTGTTCTGGGAGCACCGGTGGTGCAGAAGGGCACTATCAGAAGACAGAAAACGCCACTGGAAAGACACCGGGAAGCTACACTGGGAAGTGTTCTGAGTAGGAGGTTAACTTTGTGCTGTGGGTCGATCACTCTGGCAGCCATCCTCCGAACAGGTTAAGGGGTGGTAAGTCTAGATACAAGGTTAGCAGTGGGAGGGGAGAGCAGGGGACATTCTGAATCAGTACTATTCAAGATGGACCTGGAGGGTCCCAGGGGGCCACCAGGCATGGTGACCTCTGGCAGAGAGAAACCAGTCTCCTGCTCCCTCCTTCTCTTATCTGGACAGTGCACTCACATCTGGGCTTCATCAGCCTCTGTATTGAAAAGTAAACACAAGGTGCGTCTCGGTTTTTGCCTCCAATGCTAATTCTTGGGAGACTAAGCAGTACACAATCCATAGGTCCTTGGGCACATGCCTATAATCCCAGCCCTTGGGAGGTGGAGCAGGAGGGTCAGATCAAGCCAGCCTGAGCTACACGGTGAGAGCCTGGTCGAACATTGAAGGGCTGGGGAGCAGTTCACAGTGTTTGCTGCTCTCCCAGGGGACCTGCCTTTGGTTCTCAGCACCCATCTCTGTAACTCCAATTTCAGGGGATCTGAAGCCTCAGAAAAGCCTAAAGGCAGGTATGGTGGCGCACGCCTGTAACTCCAACGGTTTAGGGACAGAAGCAGGAAGACGAGGAGCTTAAGACCAACTAGCCACACAGCAGGTCTAGAGCAGCCTGGACTCTATGAGATCTTGTCTCAAAGCAAAACAAGCATGAGAAATCTATAAGAATTCTATGAATTATACATCAGTTACTATTTGTCCAGTTTTTATTCCTTATACGTCTATCACATGCTAATGGTTTAGCTGTTTTATTTAGAGGTAACCAGGACATATTAGGTCACTGGTGTTCGTAACAGCTACTGGTGAAGTCCTTTGACAAATGCAAATTCCTTCCAGTGAGCCGTGCGTGCCACACTGCCGGCTTGGCATACTCCGAAACCGGGTACTTGATTGTGTGTTCTGGGCTGCTAGCCCTTTTAATTCAAATTTGAGAAGGAAGATTTATTCCACTTAGATCGTTGCATCTATAAATCATAACACTTAACAAATTATCATGTCTTACGTTTTATATGTATTATAATTTACAAAGAGTCAAAGCTACAACTGGCTACATTTTCAAATGCAAGGATTGATTTTTTTAAAAAAAAAAAAAGATTTATTTTCTTTTCATTTGTATGAGTGCCCATGCATTTGAGTGCACATGCATGCAGGTGCCAGTGGGGGCCGAGAGTGGGTGTCAGAGCCCCTGAATCTTGACTAGAAGTGAGTGTGAGTGCTGGGAATGGATCTCTGGTCCCTACAGGAACAAAAAGCACTCTTAACCAGCGAGCCAGCTCTCCATCCTCCAAGGGTTGAATGCTTGCTTAGCACTTCCTGGCTTCATTTCTATGAATGTATGAAAGTGCTTGAATGTTATCCTTGTCTTCCCATCTACTCACAGATACATTCTCATTTATTCAGAGAAATTCTTTTAATAATAGCAAACAGCCTGAAGATGGAGCTGGTTGGCAGAGTGCTTGCCTAGCAGGCACGAAGCCCTGGATTCCGTCCCAGAACCAAATAAACCCGGTCTGGTGATGCATACTTGTAATTTCAGGGGAGAAACCTTGACAAGTCGGTAGGATCCAAAGTTCAAGGCCATTTTCAGTTACACAGACAGTTCAAGGCCAGCACAGCTACATGAGACCCTATCTCAAAGAAAGAGAGAAAAAGGGATGGAGGGGAGAGGGAGGGAAGGAGGGAGGGGGAGATGGTGCTGGAGAGAGAGAGGGGTCAAGAGCCCTGGCTTTTGTCCCAGGGGACCTGGGTTCAATTCCCACCACCATCATGGTGGCTCACAGCCATCTCTAACTCCAGTTCCAGGCTATCCGATACTCTCTTCTGGCCTTTCCAAGCACCAGTCACATACTCGGTGCAGACATACACACAGGGAAACTACTCACACACATAAATAGTGGCGTGCAGGTGTGTGTTTGTTAGGACTGTATAAAACACCCCTGTCCTGATACAAAGATTCACAAAGTGAGACCCACCTCCCACACACCATGGGGCCTTAAGCTGTGGGTCACAGAACTCAGTGTGGGGGCCCCTAACGTGGCAGCAGCAAACCAGTTCTGAATGTAATGACCATAAATTAAGTCACAACGGAAGTGTAACGAATCCTCAGTGTCTGTGGCAGGACTCAGCTGTGTCCCATCATGCAACCTCAAGGAAGGTAGCCTTGGTTCTAAAACATACCACATGGCACTCAGCACTGGGTATAGCATCCAGCCACGAAGGCGAACTGACATTGTCTGAAACACCCTGGGTCCAACCAGAGTCTATTGAATGCTTTGAACTCTGGCAGCCATGTGGGGTTTGTTTTGGTCTTTGTGTATGCGTGTGAGCAGGGAGGAATCCGGATTAAGAAACCCTCGTCCTGTCACTCACTCTGTAGACCAGGCTGGCCTCACAAAGATCGGACTGCTTCTGCCTCCCAAGGGCTGGATTAAAGGTGTGTGCCTGGCTCTTGTTTTTTTTTTTTTTAAACTATGTAGTTTTCTCCTTTTATGGGAATATAATGGTTTAATTATGGAAAAATAAAGACTTTTAATATTTGCCGACCGTCATTCTTCAGCATGGAAGTGATAAATTGGTGTATCTTTGGATTGAACTGGATTCGAATATATGGCTTTTAAAATTGCTATTGGAGAGTTGGCTGGTTCAACAATTAAGAGCACTTTCACAGAGGGCACATCTGTTCTGAGCACTCCCATAAGGTGATTTACAACCTCCTGTAACGCTAGCTGCAGCGGCTCTCATGCCCTCTGCTGGCCTCCACAGGCATTACACTCACCTACACATGCACACATACGATAAAAAAAAATAAAAATAAGTTATAAAATTGCTGTTTGAGTTGCTGAATTCAACCATTAAGAGAATTTTGGCTTGATACTAGACAATACTTTCCAAAATGGCCCTAAACATACATTAGCCATTTTGTTCTATGTGTTTATATGAAGCACTGTTTTCAGTATTGACGGCTATAAAAAAAAAAATCAGTCAAGTCCAGAAGACATTGACAATACTCTGTCATGCCATATTAAATACTTGACCAGGATTTTATTCTTCTATAAAAATAGTCATATCCATTTCATTAATATGAAATGTTTAACATTGCCTTAATAAGTGATAAAATTATCTGTGTAGTTATTTTAAAATGAATTTATTTGTGATTTATTACCATCTGGTATCTGATTTGTATACCTGTTTTATTTAGTTATCTATACATACATAAAAATTTACCAGACGGAAAGAGGTTTTGACTGAGCAAAGCTTAGGAAATGTAAGTTTGCTCCGGTTGTGAACAGTTTCTCCCTCCTGGCTCCCTTGACTCTACTGCACATAACCGATTTAGACAGTTACGTCTTGCAAACTATTGGTCTATGTGCTTTTCAAAGTTTGACTGCTACAGCCTAACACCCCCAGTACCAAGATGGAGTTAGGAAGCTATGTGTAATAAAGGAAGTTACATAGCTCTGGGAACCAGGGGCTTAGTATCAGACAGCTGTATTTGCCACAGATCTCACTGCTATGTGGTTGGAGCAGAGAGCCAATTCCCACACTCTGACCTCTACATGTGTGCCGGGCGTGTGTTCCCCTCCCCACACGCAGCTAAATGTAATAGAAAATTTAGATAAACATAATAGAAGCTATTTTCAGCACTGCTTTCCTTGCTGAATACAGCAAACTCTGAAAGACTTCTACAAACCAGGCACTGGACATTCAGAAGTAAACCTTAAGGGACGGGAAGATGACAAGAGGACCTGAGCTCGGGTGCCCAGCGCACGTAAGAAGCCAAGTGTGGCCGCGTGTGGCAACAATCCCTGCAGTGTGGAAGCAGAGATGAGAGGATTCCCAGGACCTTCTGACCAGCTACTCCAGGTGAATGAGTGAGCTTTGGGTCCAGTGAGAATCCCTGCTTCAAAATAAGGGGGAGAGCCACAGGGGAGGACATTTGCCACCAACCTCTGGCCTCCATATACATGCACACACGGGCTCACACACATGCATACACGGGCTCACACACATGCACACACGGGCTCACACACATGCACAAAACATTCACACAAGCACAAAAATAAACAAATAAGTAATTAAAAATAGTCACTCATTGAGTGTGGTAGCCACCTGCAATCCCAGACCCCAAGAGGCTGAAGCAGGAGGATGATGTATTTGAGGCTAGTTTAAGTTACACCATGAGACGACTCTCTTTCACCACCACCACCAATGAATAAAGACCATAGGGAGGATAAAGCAACCCACCCTTTTCATATACCACAGTAGAAGTACCTACAGAAAAGAGAAGGCTTTGGCAAAAGTGGAGGGGAGTGTGGCACTGGTTAAGGGGTGAGAACCAGAAGGCAATAGGGAGACATCATCAAAGGTCATCTAACAGTAGAATGTTCTTGGTTCTTGAGCAGAGACTTGAGACCTGAGTAGGTAAGGGCGGGGCCAAATGTGTTAGGAAAGACGTGGAAGTGTGAAACGCACTATTAAGTTGTAAAAAGTACAAACAGAATGTTTAAAACATTACATCCTACCAGAAGCCCATGACATTTCTCTGGCTGTGGTTGCTCAGCTTTGATATTTTAAACCACGCTACACACTCATACTGCGAAGCAAGAAAGCACCACCTAGAAGCCAACTCTCTGTTAATCCCTGCCATGGAGAACATGGAAAAGGACTCAAGGATGGAAAAAGAGAATGACTGCCACAGAATCCACGAACTGAACTAAACAACAGAAGCCAACATCTAAAGAGAAGATAGCATAATAAAGAACCAGTCAGTGCAGGGGCATCCAGTTCTGGGCTGTTGAAAATCTCCCATGGGAATGAAAGCTAGAACACGCACCCAGTCGTCTATAGGATGACCCAGAGACGCTAAGATCATTCCCTGATATGCACCTTGTTTATAAAGCAGGAAGCTGTATAAAATACACACACATTTGGGGGCGGGAGAGGTGCCTCAGCAGTTAAGAGCACAGCTGTCATTGCAGGGGACCCTGGTTCTGTTCCAAGCACGCTCATGGTGGTGCACAACCAACCACCTGTAACACCAGTTCCATGGGACCCTATACCCTCTTCTGCCCTCCATGAGCACTGTGGGTTCTGGGCATGCCTGTGGTACACATACATACATGCAGGAAAAGTATGCATACACATGAAATACAATATATAATTTATCTAAAAAAAGATACAACTTAAAAGATCTTTGCATATGGTTAAGGTTATATCAAGTGAGAAACCCACGGGAAAGTCATCTTCGAAAATCGCCTGTTCTCTGAGACACTCTGATAAAACAGCTGCTCTTGGACTCTGGACACAGTGAGTATCACAGAGCCAGGCAGCCTTGGTGGTCCCTAGCCTTGGGTACAAAAACCCCAAGTCCCTGACTGTGGGGAGATAAAAGTTATCAGTTTTAATTTGGTAAACTACCAATGAAGGAGTTAGAGAAAGGACCAATAGAGTTGAAGGGTTTGCAGCCCCTTGAGATGAACAACAATATGAACTAACTAGTACCCTCAGAGCTCCCAGGGACTCAACCACCAACCAAGGACTATACATGGTGGGACTGATTGTTCTGGCAGCATGTGTATAGTAAAGGAGAGGAGGAGAGGCCCTTGGCCCTGTGAAGGTTCTGTGCCCCAGTGTAGGGGAATGACAGGGCTGATAAGTGGGAGAGGGTGGGGTGGCAGGCATGGGGAGGGAGGGAGGCAACAGGGGTTGGTTCTTGTTGTTTTTATTTGTTTATTTGTTTGTTTTTTGGAGGTGAAACTGGGAAAGGAGAAATCATATGACATGTAAATAAAGAAAATATCTAATAAAAAATTTGGTAAAGTAGCTCTTCATTTTTACATGAAAGATTACTTTTTAATGAAAAGATACAGCCTTTCTTTAAAAGATAGAGAGCCTAAGATCTATATTTTAAAGGCTTATTTTGTCTGACATCTTCACACAGAGAAAATTTCCCCAAAAATCTGTTGCTGATTGCAAAGATAAATGAATGAGAAGATGATGTTATCCACTAAGGGAAGGGCAGTGTGCTCTTGAAGTTCACAATAACTGTGGTAGATTAGGCAGAAACAAAGGTATTTGGCATAATAAAATACATAAAGCTTTTTATGTCATATATTTTTTTATGACATACATTCTTATATCAGTAAGACGGAGCACTATGATACAGGTTAAGTCTCTGTAACACCAAATACCAAAATAGTACAAACTATCTTATTTTAAATATAAAAAACATGAGTCAACAAGATGCTGGGTGTCCTATAATCTCATCACTCAGGAAGCTAAAGCAGGACGATTGCCAAGAGCTCAAGGACAGCCTAGGCTACAGTGAGTTCAAGGCTAACCCTGCATTGTCTCAGGAAACAATCAAAATTAGCTAGATTAGTATAATTAGTCTAGATTATTTTTAGTTATTTTACTACATCAACTATTCTAACCTCAAGAACCTAACATTGAAATGATCAAACTCACATATTAACCTTTTTTAGTTTTTTTAATTTAAAGGCTGAATTTGTGTATTAAATATACTATGTGGTATCTATCTCTTTGTATCTATTTAATCTAGTCATCCAAATTCATAACTTCTTTAAATCATTAGTCTATATTCTATATATTCTTTTCCCACATATAGTCTACAAATGCTGGATTATACAAGTTTTTATTACTTTTTTCTTTAGGAAGTCTTCATTGGTCTTACTGCAGAGTCTGGTAAGGAGACCTATGTATGTTATTCAGCTTAGTGTCAGTATTGCATCTTGAATAACTAATTAGCTAATAGCATTTGTACAGAAATACTCCAGTTGTGGGTTTACATTATTCTTGTATGACATTGTATTGGAGAACCGGCCAGTAACTTCAGGAATAATAATTAAAGCACAAGAGTTTGTTTTAAAATAAAATTTCCCATAGTATACACCATGCCAACTTTATCCCCCTCTGTTCTTGGATGAGGAAACTTTTACATGTAAAATATTACACTTCATAGATCATTATTAAATGTCAAAACACTTCGAAGTTATATTTTAAATGTTGACCATTAAAACATTAGAAGCATATGGGTTCTTTTTTCACAAGAGAAAATGTTTGAAGCACCATTCAAATGCAGACATTTAAAAGTTTTGCATTACCACTTATCATTTTACATAGAGAAAAAAATAATGTTTACATTAGTCAAAGCAGGAAGAAGAAGAAGAAGGAGAAGGAGGAGAAGAAGAAGAAGGAGAAGAAGGAGAAGGAGAAGAAGGAGGAGGAGAAGAAGAAAAGAAGAAGAAGAAGAAGGAAGAAGAAGAAGAAGAAGAAGAAGAAGAAGAAGAAGAAGAAGAAGAAGAAGAAGAAGAAGAAGAAGAAGAAGAAGAAGAAGAAGAAGAAGAAGAAGAAGAAGAAGAAGAAGAAGAAGAAGAAGAAGAAGAAGAAGAAGAAGAAGAAGAAGAAGAAGAAGAAGAAGAAGAAGAAGAAGAAGAAGCGGCCACATCTAACCAGCATATCATGCACGAGCTGAGAATTAAGGACTGTATTCCACTCAATTGGACTGTGAAACAAGAGCTTTACCATATTTAACTGTCTTCCAAACTTGTTAATCATATTTCATAGCTTCACATACACTAGAACTAAACAAAGATGCCAAAAGGGATCAAGGTTCGTGTGTTAAAAGAGATTCTTCAACCATCATGAAGAAAATAACTGTGATATTCATAATATTTACAGACCAACACTTTACTTAGGTAAGAAACGAATGCAACGTTCAACTTCTGCTGATTTTCTCGAGGCCACCTCTCCTCCCCCAAAGTTGAGCCACATCTTCCATCTTCAGAGTTTTAGAAACACTTGTTGAAAATGTGAAATTGCACTTATCTTAAGGAAGTTCATACTGCGAGGCTTCTGAGAAGCAAAGCTATAACTTCCGAAAGAATTCAAATGAAATCCTTAACGTGAGCTTTATTTTTGTTTCGGTTTTTTTTTTTTTTTAAGTTCATATAGAAGCTTGATTTCTAAGCTAACTACAATTGCTAATCATTTTCAAATGTGTCCTTAGCCCCAAAGACAGAATTCACAGAAAAGTCACATTAAAGAAAAGTAAGCCACAAGTAACTCAGATTAACCTAATTCCTATGGACACTGAGGCTGCGGAGGGTCCCCCCACCCCCCACCCCGGGGGAGAAAAAAGAGATTATTCCATCCCAGGTTTGATGCCCAACTCAGGGACACCCCGGACTGTTCTTCCTTTGCAGATTTAAGGTGACATACATCTCACAGCCCCCCAAGAAATAAAACTGAAGAGAACTTAGCACTTTCCCAAGTTGGGGGAGGGAGGGTCTGAGAACGGACACACATTTAAATTAAAAGAAATAAATAGAAGCAAAACTGAGATTCAGAAGGAAGCCGAGCCTCGGAGAGCGCCTCCCCGGCTGCTCAAAGCCCCCAGCGCAGAGGCGCCGAGCTCACCTTCCATGGTCGCCGCGGGCCGCGAGGGCTGCCGCTGTCGCTCAGGCTCCGGGCCGCTCCACGTGCTGCTGCCGTGGGGACCCGCGCGGCTGGCGGGAGATTCCCGGCGCGGGGAGGCCCCGGGATCGCTCGGTCGCGTCGGCGCAGATGCAGGGCGGCAGCCGCGGGCAGCCGGGGCGCGGGGTTAGAGCGGCGCTGGCTGGCGGCCGCCTTAAAGCGCGCTCTGAGCGCACCCTCAACCCACTTTTTGAATGTCAAGCCTGAGGAACCCTGATCGCGTGGAAACAGTGCCTCAGCGACCGTCTCGGGACACGTCTACTTGAGAAACAGAGGGGATGAGGGCGCTGTCGCAAGGAGAGCCGAGCGGTGTGCGCAAGCCCAACTTCCAGATTTGCCTGACACGGAAGGACCTGGAACTTTTGATCTAGACTCAGGGATGACAGCCATGAGAACTGTCAGTGAGAACTCACTTTATTGAGTTATTTATGGAGTTTCCTCCCACCCCCCTGGCCTTCGGTTTTTCACTCCAGTTGGGGTGGCCCACCTCTATGATCCCAGTACTTGAGAGGCTGAGGCAGGAAGATGGCCATCAATTCCAAGCCAGCCCCAGACTACATACAGTATGAACCATTTCTCAGAAAACAGACTTTAAAAAGTCCTTGGTCCAGATTTATAGATAGTTCAAAAGTACGTTGGCATTTACGGCTCTCCAACGTTTTAACCTGAGGGAACAATTCTCTCATTTTGCTGTCCTTTCTGAGAACTGGTTGATTTGCCAGTGCTCAAAAACAAAGACGGCAATACGTATGTGTGTTCATTTCCTACGAATCTTCTTTCTTCTAAATAGGACACTTTACAAAAATTCACGTATGATGTGTCAGAAGAGTAAAGAGTAGAGCTATGTGGGGTAGAGGGACTAAATCAAGGGAAGGTGTTGGTTCACAGAGGCGTACCAATCAACATCCTTTCCCATCATCTACACGGTAGAGAAGAAAACATTTGACAGTAGGGAGGGGAAAGGAGAAGTGAAGGCAAAACAGTTTTTCAAAGCACAGCAGTTCACGCTGAAGTCCTAAGAGACAGGGCTCAGATGGGCACTTCTAATGATGCCAACAGTGTTGAAGAAATGATCCCACTTCGATCATCTTGTTAATTATACAAATATATTTGAAGCCAGGTATGGTGGTGCAACACCTTTGATCCCACCACTGGGGAGGCAGAGGCAAGGAGATCCCCATGAGTTTGAAGCCTTCCTGATCTACACTTTGAGTTCTAGGACAGCCAGGACTTTATAATAGAGAGACCCTGTCTCAAAAAGACCAACACATAGACACACACTTGAGATGTAAGGTTAAGGACTGTACATCAGTCACCTCTATCTGAAAGAAAATCATACCTCTGAGCTAAGCAAGCACACTGAAAATTTATGAATCTAAGTTCATGTTGACTAGTGCCTTGATATATAGGCAGTCTGTGAACTCTATATACTATGTTTGTGTACATATGCATATATAACACGAGTGGCTCACACTGTCATTGAGATCACAGAACCATAGCAGCATCTCCGCTGACATGAGTTCTGCAGGACAATATGGAGTTCGGAGACATTGTAAGGTTTAATAAACACTAAGGTTTAATTTTAGTACTGAAAGGGGAAGTTTGTTGTTTGTTAGTTTCTAAAAGTAAAAATAGCACATCAAAAGTAGAAGAAGAGGAACTGTAAACTTTCACAGGGATGATAAGGATGAATAGTTAATTGGTTGTTTAAAAGGCAGAGAGAAACTTGGGGTTTTCTGTTACAATGTTTTCTACACACAACAGTAAACTGTTACCATGCTGTTCCTTGCTTATTCTAGTCTCTCCAGATACTTGAAAAGACAAATAAGAAGCAGAGGGATACAACCCTTTATGTAGTGGGTGGAGCATAAATCTCCTCTTTAAGTTCAGGGTACATGTGATAACAAACCCTTCCAAACAGTACAGTATCGGGGGCAAGGCGTTAACTTTATATGGAGAAACCTGACAAACATTTAATACCTTTAACATTAAAAGTCATGTTAGTATGTATCAATGATATATGATGTATTGGGAATGTCACTTTTCAGCTGCTGTCCTCACAACCATTTATAATTCTATGCAATAGTGAGAAAAACCATCAAGCAAAGTCCAAGAGAGGCTTTCCACAAAATACTTGATCATTTAAGGCTGAGTCAGGACCATCAAAGCAGTCATTAACTGTCAAAGTCAACAACAACCAAAAGGAAAGAAAACAAGAGAAGAAAGAGAACAAGAAGAGTCTGAGAAACTGTCAACAGCTCAAAAGACTCTGAGGGGACAGCAAAACTAAATGTGACACGAAAGAAAGCCTGAGTGTGACTCTAGTGCAGATAAACTAAGTAAATGTAAAAACATGAACTTTAATTAACAATACTGTATCATGCCAGGCGTAGAGAGTGCATATCTTTAATCCCAACACTTGGGAAACAGAGGCAGGGGGATCTCTGGGTTTGAGGATGGTATGGTCTATAAAGCAGGTTCCAGGACAACCAGGGCTATATAAAGAGACCCTCTTTGATAAAAAGAAAGAAAAGAAAAGAAAAAAGGAGAAAAGAAAGAAAGACAAGGATTGTCCAAGTGTACATCTGTGCCTTGGCAAGTATCAATATGTAATGTTTCATGTTAGAATAGTGCCTTGTGATATCAGCATTATTAATTTGTCTTGTGTAAAAATCTCTCTCATATACTGAATTATTGCCATAAACAGTCAAAATGAGATGTCAAGAAAAAAAGAAAATCGGGGGCTGGTGAGATGGCTCAGCGGGGAAGAGCACTGACTGTTCTTCAGAAGGTCATGAGTTCAAATCCCAGCAACCACATGGTGGCTCACAACTACCCGTAATGAGATCTGACGCCCTCTTCTGGTGCATCTGAAGACAGCTACTGTGTACTTACATATAATAAATAAATAAATCTTAAAAAAAAGAAAAAGAATCAATATAGCTTTCATAGTGTACTCAGTTCATGTAGCTTCCCTGTGGAGTCATAAGACAAGAATTGTCTGGGCATGATGCTACACGCCTTTAATTCCAGCACAAGGCAGAGGCAGGCAGATCTCCATGAGGCCAGCCTGGACTATATAACAAATTCTGGGCCAGCCAGAGATACACAGAAAGACCCTGTCTCAAAGTAAGTATAAACAAAACTCTAAAGCTAGCTTACATCAAAGCTCTAAAGCTAACTTACATCAAAAGTTTACATGGATACTTCCAAGATGCAAACTACTACTCTTAATTTTTTTCATTTCTTTTCTTCTTTCTTTTTTGGTTTTTTTTTTGTTGTTTTTTGTTTTGTTTGTTTGTTTTTTTTGAGACAGGGTTTCTCTGTATAGCCCTGGCTGTCCTGGAACTCACTCTGTAGACCAGAAACTCAGAAATCTGCCTGTCTCTGCCTCCCAAGTGCTGGGATTAAAGGCATGCGCCACCACTGCCCAGCCATTTCTTTTATTTTTGTTTGTTTGTTTTGAGACAGGGTTTCTCTATTTATCCCTGGATGTCATGGAATTCTCTCTGTGGACCAGGCTGCTAAAACTCAGAGATCTGCCTGCCTCTGCCTTTGCCTCTGCTTCTCTGCTTCTCTGCCTCTCTCTCTGCCTCTCTGCCTCTGCTTTCTGAGTGCTGGGATTCAAGGTATGTGCTAGCACTACCCAGCTAAAGGTTTTATTTTTAATTATGTATATAATGGGATGGAGGGGATATGTACATGTGAATGCAGGCATCCATGGATTCCAGAAGAGGGCACTGGATCACCTGGAACTGGGTTAAAAGAGTGTTGTAAGCTACCCAGCTGGGTCCTGTTAACTAGAGCCCTCTGAAGAAGCAGATAAACTCCCAACTACTGAGCTATCTCTCCAGCCCTACTCTTCTAACACTCTTATCACAAGAGTTAAAATTTAACACCTAAGTTTATGAGAATCATGTGCAATAACTGAGAAGTTGGTAATACTTTGTACATTTGGAAAATGTTTTGATTAAATCTGAAATGAGGTGTCTCAGCGGTTATGAGCACTGGCTGCTCTTCTAAAGGACCCACGTTTGATTCCCAGCATCCAAATGGCTGCTCACAACCTATTTTCAACTCCAGTCCCAGAGCCAACACCCTCTTCTGACCTCTGTGGACAGTGCATGCCTGTAGTGCACAGACAGACAGAAACACAAGCAAACCACCCATCCACATTTTTAACAGTTGAGGCTAACCCATGAGTCTAGACGTAGTAACTGACATGGGGTGGATCTGACTCATTGGATCCCATTTCATGCTTGTGCTATATAGATAAAATTAAAAGTGACTAAAAATGAAATTACTGACAAAGGTTGCTCC
The DNA here is from genome assembly GCA_019843855.1 of Hylomyscus alleni. Classification (NCBI taxonomy): domain Eukaryota; kingdom Metazoa; phylum Chordata; class Mammalia; order Rodentia; family Muridae; genus Hylomyscus; species Hylomyscus alleni. Next base: position 15,037 of record JADRCC010366868.1, read on the forward strand.
TGGACCATCTGAGACAGTCCAAATACTGACTCGGCTCAAAGGAAATAAAACTGAAAACTCCTGATCTCACCCCAAATAACCATTCTGCACCCTATCTGAACCTTTGGGCTCTTTCCCTAGCCAGCCTACTCAAAACCACTACTGAGAGTGGTGTTCTACTGCTAAGAGATAAACAACGCCTCAGGCCTTTCAGGTCACCTACAAGAGTAGTCAAGATGGGGCCACGCATGATGGGGTTAAAGATTCAATTCAGTGAAGGTCCTGGGTTTGGTCCCCAGCACGGGATTCAGAAGAACTTTGAAAGACTATTTTGGAGCTCCCGATAGTGACTTATCTCACATCAGCTGAGGAAAAGATCATATGCTCTCTCCTTTCGATGGGGCCCGTTTCCTAAAGCAAAGTTACTTCCGAATACATTTGCATGAGGGGTTGTCCCTTACATCACCTCACACTCTAAGCTGAAAAATAAAAGGTTTAACCTTCCTCCACGTGGGAAGGTCTGAGGGCACCCTTCTGAAGCACAGAGGGCTCTTCGAGGTCTGGGCTTTGTGTGCCAGAAAAATGCAATTAAGTAAAAACTGGATGTGACGTTTTGACAGGCCCAGTGTCAGGATAGGGGGTTCCCGAGATGAGCCCTCGCTTTTAGGAAATTCTCACAAACTTCTCCCATCTTCAGATCGCCAAACTGCCGCCTCCTCGGGCTGCTCGGCGCCACCCCCACCGTCCTTAGGACCCACTGCGTTCTCTCATCAGTTCCTTTAGCCTCTAGTCTGAGGAAGTCCCCGGAAGTCTTGAGTTCGTTTCCTTTACTCTTTACACCACCAGGGCGACTGGAGAGCTAGAGCGCTGGAACACCGCGCCGGGGCAGAGGTGCGAAAGACTCGGAGGGTGCTGCGCTCCGCAACTGCGCGTGCGCCAGGAGGCGGGGCCCTCCATCTGCGAGCGCTTGCCCCGCCCCTCGCGCTCAGCGGGAACACGCAGGCGCTCTCGGGCACAGCCGCCCCCGTGGTAGCCTGAGACCGGTAGGGGAAATGCCCTCGGCGGTTTGCTTCGCTCTGTGGAGGAGCGATGGGGAGGCGTTGGGCCTGGCCTGAGGTAGGAGGGCGCCCAGCCGTCCCCGCTAGTGCCTGAGCCGTGATGCTTGCGTGGGCCCTACTCTCCGCGGTGCTCTGGTCTCTCGCAGGAGGTGGGGCTTGGCCCGCAGGCTCCTCCCCCGCCCCGCCTTCTTCGCTTCCCGCCCCGCCCTGCCCTTCCCTGAACCGTGCGTCCTCCAAACACTAAAGAGCCAGAGGTTTTCTTTCCTCCGCAGTTGGATCGCAACGTTCTTCCTTATTCAGTATCAAAGGCTTTGTTTACGGCTCGGTAGGACACCCAGGTAATACGTGCCTCTTCTCACGCAAGCCTGTCCCAAGAGCTGGGGACGCACCCACTTACGTTCTTCAAATAGGGAAAAGGAAGCTAGGCAGGAGGGCGTCTTGTGTTCTGCAGTTCGGGAAGTTTGCACCATTGCTGTCAAAGCTAGTCTTGTTTTCCAGTATTCACCACAGATCTACTGCTCTGATACCACGTCTCTCTTTCAAATACTTCTGCTTTGTAATGGGTGAAGGTATTTGGCGGGGCGGACGTCTCTCTGGAAGGCTCTTCTCTCTTGTATTAACCAGCCCTATTCATGCATCAAACTTCAGCTCCAGTGTTACTCGCTATAGTTTTCCTACACTCAGGAAAAAGTAGTGGTTCAATTTTGAAATAACATTGCATTCCGTTTAGAACATCTCCACATTTAACACCGCCTTTCCCTTCCCAACACCACCACTACACTGCCAAACTGTAAAATAGGCTTTATAGATTCCGATCCTGGCAATGATTAGGCCTTAAAAAAATATCCTGTGAAACCATGTACTATCCAATTGAGTCACTGAAGATCACTGCAGTACACCTTTCTAGTAAGCACCGAACGGGACAACAGGAAGCTTACGTGAAATACCAAGTTTTCAGTTTTGAAATAGTTTGTCAGTCAAGCTAACATCCTGTGAACATTAATTCCATGATCCCTTCAAAAGCTCCTTATTGGACTAATTATTGATGTGTACATTAAAAGGAACTTAATCTACATTTTTCTAGACTGCCACAAAATAGAGAAAAACATTACTGACAAACTACAGTTTAAAGGCTTACTACGGGGAAGCTAAAAGGACTTCATTCTAAATGACAACTAGGGCCCAACATGTTATGAAGACTTTTTAAGTACTGAAATCCAGAAAGAACTAACTGGTATCATTGTCTAGGAGTGTGTCTCTTTATTTTGCTATATAATGTAATTATGCAGAATTTTATTTTGTCACAGTGAAAATATATGTAAAGCTCCATCAGACTAGCCCTGTCCTTAATTGTATGGATATTGATCGTGCTAGTAAAGAAACAGTGGACCCCACCTACTTATGGACTGGGCCAAATGAAAACATATTAAAAGGTAAATAATTTAAATATATTTTAATGGTGTTTTTTTAAAGCACTGCCATTATTGAAAGGAACACATTTAATTTTAAAATTCTATTAAGTGTATTTTGTTTTTCTTTGTGTGAGTGTTTTGCTTGCATGCATGTATGTATACCTTCCTATGCAAAAACTGAAGCAGATGCAAAAGACTGCATGGGCCGTGTGAGCACAAGGCTCAAAAGGTTAAGGCAAGAAGATTACAAATTTGAAAGTGGCCTGGGCTAACCAAATAGACAGTTTTTTGTTACTTTTGCTGGCCAGTGCTTGGGACCGAATCCAGTCTCCCTCTCAAGCAAATTTTCTCTGTGCTGTCTGGCTATCCTGAGGCAGTTATTAAAATTTTAAATTAAAAGTTACTTAAAATTTTTCCTAAGCACTGAAGTTTACCCATAACACACCAGTAATATGGGATATTCAATATGTAGTTTTTATGTTAGAAAAGTACCTTGGGATATCAACATTATTTGTATGTGTGTATAAATATAAAATATAAATTTATATAAACACATAAATATGTATAGATATGTAATTTACTGAATTACTGGTAAAAGTCAGTCAAAACTAGATGCCAAGAAATAAAGAAAATCAACATATATTTCACAAGTGTACCTGGCTCATGCAACTCTTTCATACAGTAGTATGACAATGAAATTTTTCCCCCCATGGGCTGTTGGGCATGGTGCTACATGCCATTTAATTCCAGCACTCAAAAGGCAGAGACAGGCAGATCTCTGTGAGATCAAGGCCAGCCTGATCTACATAGCAAGTTCTAGGCCAGCCAGGGCTATGCAGTGAGACCCTGTCTTTAAAAAAAAAATTTATTGGGTTCCCAAAGTTCAAATAGTCTATTAATTTTGAATTTTTGCATGTATATTTATAGCCCTGAGTCTAGCGAATAATGTCTAAGTTACCTGTTGAATAACCAAGTGATTTCCTCTTTCCGATCAGGGAATAGCCAAATAAATATAACAAACACAGGAGAACTGATACTAAAGGATTTTCTGGAGTCGTTATCTGGACGTTACTCATGTACTCTTTCCTATAAGACTATCAAAGCAGAAACCCAAGAAGAAACTACAATAAAGAAGAAATATGACTTTCTGGTCTTTGGTAATAATATATTTATATAAAAATAATATAAGTATATGAGCTATCTTTCTGGTGCCCCAAAAACATCCTTACATTTTAAGATTTATTTTATTATGCGTCTGTGTGTGCGTTATGTGCATGTGAGTACAGGTGCCAGAAGTGGCCAGCAGAGGGCGTCTGATGCCCCGGAATCAGGAGCAGCTGTGAGCCAACTAATAGGGGAAGCTGGGAATCACAGCTCCTAACTGCTGGGCCATCTCTTGAGCTCCAATGGCTTTTTGACACTATTAGCTGCTACCACACTGTAGCCATTTCTCCTAAGTAGATAGACATCTAATGACAATGATGGGTTTTCTTGGCTTTTTTTTTCATTAAAATTATTAGTTATATGTATTGTGTAAACAAACCAGTGGAATGTTTTAATAAGTACGATTTCAAAACTGATTTGCAAGATTAATGCTGTTGAATGTTACATGTTTTTGGGGAAAAAAAAACAGCAGAAATTAATGCAAGACACAACTGTTTTTATTCTCATCTTTCTCTGAAGCCTACAGAGAACCTGATTATTCTTATCACATGGCTGTGCGTTTTACCACAAAATCTTGTGAAGGAAGATACAATGACCTGCTCTTTAGAGTGCTGAAGAAAATATTGGATAACCTAATCTCTGATTTGCTGTGCCATGTCATAGAGCCATCATACAAGTGCCATTTTATTAAAATTCCAGAGAGGGACTTCGTGTATGAGCTGTTCATAGCCTTTCAAGGTGAAACAATTTTACAACATTAATTTTATGGCTTTAATTCAAAACCATAATAGATTACAAAATGAATCACCATGTAAACATGAGATGTTTCCTGCTGTCGTTCCATAGGCAGGAGCCTGCTGCTGAGGGCGGGTCTTTCTCTCTCACCAGTGCTGACCTGTTGCTGCATGGCGCCTTAATTAAAAAGGAGGCAATGTATAAATGAGTTATTTTATTGTAGGAAGGATAGGATATTCTAGTTAAGTAAAGGGAAGGAAAGGAGAGGAAGGAGAGAGAGAGAGAAAAAGAAAGGAGAAGGCAAGAGAAGAGAACAAAGGGCAGAGAGGAGAGAGAGCAAGAGAGCAAGAGAGAGGGGGGAAGTAAGAGTAAGAGAGTAAAGAGCAAGAGAGCAAGAGTGAGAGGAGAAGAGTAAGAGAGTGAGGAGGGGGCAAACCGCCCCTTTTATTGTATGAGGTGTGGCATGTCTGGCTGTGGTCAGATGACTGGGTGTAAGGTCCAGCTAGAATGCTGGGAGCTTGAGGCATTGTTTGCTTTGATAGAGCACACATCTCTTGCAGGGGCAGCTGTGAAGGGTTTGGGCTGAAATCTGAGCCATCAGTCCCAGGAGCTATCACCGAACTGCTGCCATACCTTGTGAACAAATTTACTTTGCTCAGTGGGTCTCCGGGTTCTCAGTTGGCTGCTCTACTGGACCCCAGCTGTCAGAACTGCCCACTGCCCCACATCCTGCCTATAATAAATTTGAAGTGTTTGCTAAGCACTAATATATACTATTGCCTGGTTGTGGGTTCAAAGTCAGCCTACTTTCAAATATAACATATTGTTTATTACTTAAAACCTTCAAACATAATATATTGTTTATTACTTAAAGTCAATATCATTTTATTGGCGTAACTTTTAACCATGCAGCTAAGTTTCTACTTATAATTTCTTATAGAACTTTAGGAATGATGTTTTATGGTTTCTTTTTTGAGGAATTAACGAGGGATTAACCAGACACACTATATTTCTTTTTTCAAGCCTTGTAATTACTTCAGTGAGTCCCCAGATGGAGTAAAGACACATTACATGCACTATTTGAACTGTATTTCTAGCTTTACTATTCTGATCAGGTAACTGTGTTAAATGGGTGTATGCTCAAAGCGTTCAGGGCTTTACTGAAGGGTCTGGCACTGTGTAGAAGTGGGTGTGTACCTGTCATGTTTTCCTCTCCAGTGAATCCTTTCGCAGCAGGCTGGAAAAGTATGTGCAACCACTCTGTCGACTGCGAAGACGTCACCAATCATAACATCCTCAAGGTAAGCTCCCATAGGGAGGGGAGTGCACTGGGGACCCACAAAGCTTTGGTAAATACTTTTATCTTATTAATAGCAGTCCAAGGTCATCTTCGGTACACAGTGAGTTCGAGGCTAGCCTGGGCTACATGGAAACCTATCTCAAAATAAAAGAAAAATTCTGACCTCCACATGCAAACCATGGTGTGCATGTACCTACATATATATACATACACACACACATACAACTCAAAATAATAATACTGTTCTAGTTTTTTTTTTTTTAAGGAACAACTTAAATTTATTTCTTCTACATTTTTTTTTGTTTCAAAGATTTATTTATTTATTTTATGTGTATGAGTACACTGTAGCTGTACAGATGGCCCGTGAGCCATCATGTGGCTGCTGGGAATTGAACTCAGGACCTCTGCTTGCTCTGGCCGCTCGCTCTGGTCCCACTCGCTCCAGCCCCATTCGCTCCTGTGTAATACACTGTAGCTGTCTTCAGACACACCAGAAGAGGGCATCGGATCTCATTACAGGTGGTTGTGAGCCACCATGTGGTTGCTGGGATCCGAACTCAGGACCTTCTGAAGAGCAGTCAGTGCTCTTCCCCGCTGAGCCATCTCACCAACCCCTCTTCTACATTTTTTTAAATTATGTTTTTATGTGTGCGTATATCACACTTATACATGCTATAGCACCCAGGTGAACATTTGAAGACTGCTGGCAAGAATTGGCTCTCTCTCCTTCCTCCTCTGTTGGGTTCCAGGAGTCAAATCCAGTCATCTGCTTTCTCAGCAGATGCCTTTACTACTGAGCCATCTTTGACAGCCCCAAAATGGTTTTGTTATGGAGAAATAGTTAAAACACAGAGAGATAAATTCCTTGACAAACTTCAGGATTCATTTCTCTCCTTCCAGTATGTGGATGTCAGGATGGAACACTGGTCATCAGGCTTGGGGGCACGCACCTACACTGCCTAAGCCGTCCCACCAACCCGCTTCAGTCTTTTCAATGGAAACTGTTGCTATGTCCATGTGTGTTTTTTTGATAATAGTACCTCTGGAATATTAGTTAGCTCCCAGGCTTGTATTATGTGTTTCATTTATAGCAGAAAGGTGGATCCCTGGTCAGTCAGTCAGTCAGTCAGTCAATTAGTTAGTTAGTTAGTTAGTTTTATTTTGGGGTTTTTACACAGGACTTCTCTGTGTGGCTCTGTCCTAGAACTATCTCTGTAGAGCAGGTTTGCTGGGCTTCATTTTCTTTTTTTTTTTTTTTTTTTTTTTTAGTTTTTCAAGACAGGGTTTCTCTGTGTAGCCCTGGCTGTCCTGGAACTCACTCTGTGGACCAGGCTGGCTTCGAACTCAGAAATCCACCTGCTTCTGCCTCCCAAGTGCTGGGATTAAAGGCGTGTGCTACCACCGCCTAGCTGGGCTTCATTTTCTAAATGGTTAAGCAATGGCCTGAAGAAAAACCTCACAGTCAAGCTACCACAGGTTAAATGTGTGGTTCTTCCAAAGTTACATCTGTAGGAAATGTGGCGGGTGCTCTCCTGCCACAGACTCCAGAGGCTAAGGGGGTCAGTCAGAAAGAGGCCTGTCTGTTCTCTCCTCTCTTGTTCCCGAGTCCGTGCCTGAAATGTTTTGTGCAGTTTATAAGAAGTACTTGGTTAGGCTTAGTCATTATTATAGCTTGTCCCAAAGCCAGATTCACACAGTCAGTCTGTAATGCTGATTAAAGCCTTGATTTCTATTTTACTAGGCTCTCCTTAATTTTTCATTTATGTATTCTGTGTATGAGTTTTTGCCTGCGTGTATGTCTGTGTGCTGTATGCATGCCTAGTGCCCGAGGAGGACAGAATAGGACATATGCTAGATGCCCTGGGACTGGAGTTACAGACCGTTGAGAGCTGCCAGATGGGTGCTGGGAATTGAACCCGGGTCCTCTGGAGGAGCAGCCAGTGCTCGTCACAGCTGAACCACCTCTCCAGCACCCTGTCTCTTTTTCTGTTTTGGAGGTTTTGTTTGTTTTCTTGGTCCTTTTTCTTTTTTCCTTTTTAATAACCAGGGAGAATTAAAGATCATGTTTAGTCTATGAAAAAGGCAAACAATTCAAAACTAGCTTTTATCCATGTGTGTGTGTGTGTGTGTGTGTGTGCTTGTGTGTACACAGGCTGTGTTGAGGCTGCAGTGCAACTTCAGATGCCAGACTCAGGAACACCGTGTCCTCCTTGGGGACAGGGTCTCTGCCTAATTAAACTTGACATTCTGACCAGCAAAGCCCCAGGAATCCTTCCGTTTCCACCTCCCCAGCACTAAGATTACAAGCAAGGAAAGTATTTGGCCAACTGAGCCATCCATCCCCCCACATCCCCGCAAACAAGTTGTTTTAATTATTTTATGTATATGAGTACACTGTATGGACATCTGACCCCATTGCGGATAGTTGTGAGCCACCATGTGGCTGCTGGGAATTGAATTCAGGACCTTTGGAAGAGCAGTCAGTGCTCTTAACCACTGAGCCATCTCTCCAGCCCACCTACCCCCAACAAGTTTTTATAACTGTTTTCCTTAGCCACTCCATGTATAAATTAACAATAATTAGTAAAGTCAAAGGTACTAATGTTAAGCTTTAACATAGATTTTCAGGATTTCATCTAATGCATCTTGCCCTAATGAGCAAGAAAATATTTCTGCTGTGCTTTATGGCCCGTGATTCGTGAGAAGGATTTTGATTATTGAATTTAGTAATTATAATCTTCTCTGGTATATCTCAATCTTAGGCAAGAGATCGGATAGAAGAATTTTTTCGGAGCCAAGCATACATTCTAAACCATCGCTTTAACAGAACTATCCCAGCTATGCATTTTGTGGACCACAGTTTTCAAGTAACACGGATAGACAACTGTCGACCAGGCTTTGGGAAAAATGAAGATCTACATAGCAACTGTGCTAGCTGCTGTGGTAATTATAAAACACACATACCTAAGTGTCTGCATCTTCCAGAGATTATGGAGCTGAATCTTTTCCTCGTTTCTGCCACAGAAAAGAGAAGTAAAAAACTTGAAAGCCCAAATTTCTACATATAATCATCCGAATGTATATTCTTGGCATTGTTCACTCTTGTGTTACAAGAGTGTATTTCCACAGTGTTCTGACCTATGATGCTGTTCTACGCGGGAGAACAGCATGGTCCTGCCTGGGGGGCAGAGCTAGGGAGCCGAGGGTAGAAGCAGCAGACAGGCACTTACAAGTGAGGCATGGAGAAGGTCTTGTAAATGCTGACAGAAAGGAAAATACAGTAGTCTAACTCTCCTGTTTTTAAGATTATCACATTCCAAAGTTTGAGGTAATGTTTACCGCTTAATTGGCTAAACAGGTGTGGGTAGCATGTGTTGAAATGGTGTAACACTGAAGGCACCTTTGTATTGTTGATACAAGGTGTCTGTAAACTATACTGACTGACAGCCTGTGTTTCCCTTGCAGTGGTCTGTAGTCCTGGAACCTTCAGTCCCGATGTGGATGTCACCTGTCAGGTCTGTGTTTCTGTCCATATCTATGGAGCTAAAGCTTGCCCATAAACTTCAAGAGCAGAAGTGAAAGCGTGACTGTTTGCCTCTGAAGGTGGGGGCAAAGATCTGCTCCCGTCCGAGAGCATCATAGATGCCTCCGGAAAGTAAGATCAGTAAGAGCAAAGCTTTGCAAGTACGCGGGCCGGGAACAACAGCAGAAAGTAGCCGGCGTGGAACGAAAAGTAGTTTCTGAGAAGGCATTTAACTCAGTACCTCCGGTGTATGCGCAGAAGTTCGCGTGTTAGTGGATGCTTTAAATGAATATGTTCTGTTTTCTACAAACTGAAACATGCTTTGTACCTGTTATTAAGGTCAAAAAGAGTAGCAAAGTATAATATAATAAAACATTTTCTATTTTCTATATATTAATTTGTTTGAAATGGCTTCTATCAAAACATATACATAAGATAGATAGATATATACATATATATGTAATACCTTTTTAAATTTGTTTCTTTTTTTTTTTTTTTTTTTTTTTTTT
>JADRCC010366870.1:0-15476 GCA_019843855.1 Hylomyscus alleni
AAAAAAAAAAAAAAAACACTGATGAATCCTATGCAAATTCCTAAATCCTCACTATTTTAGCTATTGGGTTTGCCTTCTTGAAAGTTTACATTGTCTCTGTTTCAGCAATGGCACCATATTTGTACCCAAGTGTCCAGTTTTTTAATCATTCTTTTTCTTAAAACAACTATGTTGTAGTATTTTGTCAGTATGCTTGTCTGTGCACCATTGCTTGTAGTAACCACAGAGACCAGAAAAGGGTAGCAGGTACCTTGAAACTGGAGTTTTGATAGTCTTTGAGCTACGAATTATTTACTGAGAACTGAACATGAGTCCATCAGAAAATCAGCCCGTGTCCCTGACGGCTGATCAGCCCTTTAACCAACTCGCCCACTCCCTCCCATAAAGAATTTCACTATGTAGCTATGGCTACCCTTTAACTTTCTTTGTAGACCAGGCTGACCTCAAACTCATAGAATCTTCCTGACTCTACCTCAAAGTACTGGGACTAAAGGCTTATACTCGTCTGCTTGGTTCGAGAAACTCTTACAATCATTGTTTTGTATAGTTCTAATAAAATAGCTGAGACCAAGAAATTTGTCAGGAAAAGAGATTTATGTTTGTCCCACAGTTTGAGAGGTTCAAAGTTCAAAACAGGAGAGGGAGCTGCATCTGGAGAGATGCCCACACTTCATCATAACACCATGAATGGAAAACTAAGGTAGAAACTGTGTGAGAACAGTGAGAAGCCCTTGGGAAGAGGGTTACAGGAGAGGTGCCAGGCTTTCTGAAGATTTCCTCTTGGGTGTTCCATGAGCTAAAGGTACAAAGACACAGAACTCATTCCAAGGGGTGCTTGACAATGCTCAATTAACTCTTACAAGGTCACACTTCTGCACCTACTAACTTCTTCATCCATAGGCTAGAAACCAAACACTAATAATACATAGATCTTTGAGAGACAAACCAAAGCACTCAGTTTTATCAAGCTTTTTACATCCAAAAGGGAAAGCAAACTCATCTTGAAACTGTAATGATGAAGGGATGTTCGTTAGTAATATTACTGCATATCAAGGACAAAAGCAGAATGGTGTTCATAGACGCTCCAAGGAAGTTGTAAATTTATCATGGTTTCTCTATTGGGACAGCACCAACAGGCCAAGTGTTAACTCATACACATCTTTCTTGATGCATAAAATGCGTTCATTAGTTCTCAATACTGTGCATTTCCCTTAGATATTGGCATTTTCTGCCTCATCAATTCTGCACCTACTAACCTCTATATTAATATGTCCTTCTAGTCTACAACTCAATTGATGTAAACCTGGCTTCCAAGTGCTACCTAGTGCTGAAATGGTATAAGTAGGCAAAAGATCAAATACAAAAACACAGACAAATATGAATCAGTACACAAGAAAGTTATGGATTTGTGTGTATTCCATCTTTGTCCTTATCTGAAGTTCTCAGCAAACTCTAATCAATCTTGGGAAGAGATTATTTTTCTCAAGTCTTGGCTGTAGAATAACTAATTGAGAGTACTTTGAAAGATAGACTTACTCTGCATAGAATCTAGAGATTAGTCTATCTACAGATAGTGACATTATATGTGAAAGATCTAATATATACTATTTCTGTCTCTTTCAGTTTCATATCTCTTCTCTCCACATCTCCATCATTTTTTCCTCCTTTTTCTTTTTCCTCTACAAATTGTGGAATTTGAATCTAATGGTCATATGCTTTTGATATACTCCACCATCCATTGTGGTATCATAAATCAATGTTTTACATAGATATTATTCATGCATATAGTATTTCAAAACTATTTTTATTAAACTCTAAATCAATATTATTTTTATTAAAATATTTAGAATTTTATTTTATTTTGCAATATGATTTACATCTCTCTTTCTTAAAATATTTTTAGTATCATCCTTTTTGTTTTTAATGACCTTTCCTTGGTAACTGGGAATTACTTTTATCTTATGGTTGAATTACAAAATTTTTCCTTTTTTAAAAAGATTTATTTATGTATTGTTATATTTGAGTTCATTGTTACTGTCTTCAGACACACCAGAAGAGGACATCAGATCTCATTACAGATGGTGTGAACCACCATGTGGTTGCTGGGATTTGAACTCAGGGCCTCTAGAAGTATAGTCAGTGCTTAACTGCTAAGCCACCTCTCCAGCTCCACAAAATTATTTTTTTAACTAGCTTCTAATTCTCTAGATTTGTTCCTTTTAGCTATGCTATGCACAGCCAGTGTATTCATCTTCATGCACCACCTTTTCTTTATACTTATGTTTCTTTTATACTCACTCACCATTGATAATGACTTTTGGGTTATATCATGTTATCTACACCGTTTTCACCTACACAGTAGGCAATGTGCCATAAATGAGTAGCTTCCTTTGGAGCTGTTGGGCAGTGAGGTTCCACAGACTCCTTGAACATCACAGGCTATTGTCATTAATCAGTTATTCTTTATAATTTTACGAAGAGATACTTTTGCTCAAGAAACCACATATTTAAGTTATAGAATAGAGTAAAATATAGTAAATATAGTAAATTATAGCTTCATCCCTACTTGATTGGTGTCATAGTGCTGATTGGTGTTATGTAAGCTAGCAAAGGATAATCATACCCAGCTACAAACCTACAGGCTACAACAATAACTGTTCTAGTGAGACATGTCCAGATATGCGATAGTGGTGTGAACATGATGGGAGGAACATTATTTTCTGATTGGATTCAATTCCATTTCCACAAATTTAAATATACATCTCAAGCCAAGACCCTAGGACTAAACATAACACATATCTGGTGAAATTATCAGGTCATTAACCTATGACTAAACAGGTCCTAGAGGAAATTGAATATTTATTTACTGGCTATTTAGTATTTTAATCATTTATTTACTACTTATTTATCAATTATTTTGGTAAATGGACAAGATATTTAGCTAAATCTTTATAACCTGTTGCTATACCTATAGGTAAATACATCTCTCAACCCTCATATGAGAAACCTCAATTTACAGTACATTATTATGAAATGAAAGACTCTCAACTGGCTGAATAGAGATGACTCTACTGGGAACATAATGTACTGTATCTGCCCCTAAGGCTAAGAGATCATTGCATAAGAGAGCTGAAGCACACTTCAGAGCCAGAAGTGATGGAAGACTACATAGAAATACTGTTTTCTGGACACAGCAGAGCAGCTGCACATATGAACTCCCCGCAGTTACAGCAACATGCACAAAACCTGCACAAACCCAAGACAGACCAAGTTCTAGCATGGTGAAGAGAGTTGAACACATGATCCCAACCCTAACTGTGTAGCAATTGCCAATTGTTAGCAGTTGCAAGGGGGTGGGGGTGCAAGGGGGTGGGGGATCGTCTTTTCTGAGTGTAGCTCCTGTTAAGTTAAACATGCTTCAGTGGAAGACTACACATTAAAGTACATTCACAAAGCATGAATTGGTCTTGAAAATTTATAAAGGTAAAAGAGGTCACAGACTTGAATGGGTAAGGTCAGAGAGGAGTAGATTTGGTAAGGATTGTGGTAGGTGAGTGAACATGGCCAAAACACATTGTACAAAACTCTGTAATAATTCATATTAATTCATAGTAAAATGAAAGTTAAAATTTTCTGCTTGTGCTGGCTTGTTTTAATTTTCAACTTGACATAATCTAACATCTCCTCTGAACAGAGTTTTAACATGGCATTATCTATATCAGGTTGACTTGTGGGTGTCTATGGTGGAAATGGCATGACTGTTAATCAGTGTAGGAAGGTTCAGGCTTCTAAGTTCAGTTATGCTGGGAGAAAAAATATTAATCCAACCCTCCCAGGGCTCTCAGATGAGTGTGGAAGAGAGTGGAAAGAGGGTAAAAATCCAGCCATAGTGGATGAATTCAAGGGAATGATACTTTCTGAGCACAACAGGGAAACTGCACACATGAGTTCACGACAACATATACTCAAGATGCATGCATGCTTTAAGCTAGACCATATCACCGGATAGAAATATGAACAGGGAAAGTGGACATGGAATTCCACTGCCGGGGTTTTCTGGCAACTGATATCTGGTGGTAGAAGAAAAGCCAGTCTTCTTTAAGCATTAAGCTACTAGTAAGTGTTAATACACACTGAAGAATTTTGGACTGCACAATTTGCCTAGATAGGTTGAAAATAAAAGAAAATAACAGAACCCACAAAGTTGAGTGGACAAGGAAGGGGTTAGATCTGGGAGGAGTTTTGGAGGGCATGGATATGATCAAGACACATAGCGCAAAATTCTCAAAAAGCTTATGAATTTTTAAAACGATAGATTCAGAAAAGTGGTTTACTTTGATTTATTGCTTTTCTATTACTATTGATGCTGAATACATTTTATAGTATTCGTCTTAATGCATAAAACACTCATATTACTCATGTACATATATGTACATATATACACACATATATGAGTAATATGAGCATATAATTTTATATAGGCATTAATTCTAAATGTATATATTTATTTAAAATTACATGCCATATATAAAGTCATATATTCTCTACAGTTTTATCTTATATGTTGGGTAAATTGAATATTTGCCATTTGAAAATAATTTAACAGTTCTTTTTTAGAAACCAAGGTTAACAAGTAGCAAATTAATATAATAATAAAATGTTAACAAAAATTCCCTGTAAAATGCAATTCTAGGCATTTGTAACAAAAAATCAATTTTTCATTACATTCTTTAAATGATTTCAATGCCTTCTTTATTGGTACAAGATCAACTGTTTTTCTTAATATGAACCAGAAGATGGTGCTATATAAATAAGCTAAGGCTTGTTCAAAAGTTTGATGTTTTAGCAATGTATCTACTAAAACTTACTCATAGAGTTTGAAAAAGAACTCTTTAGTGATATGGCACACTTTTTATTAGTGATTACATCTTTAAAAGATAGCTTTTATTCATTTGGTAAAATGGGTTTTAAAATTATACTTTCATATTTTCATAGTTTTTATTTGTTATTACTTTCTAAATCACAAGAACAACTAGGGTAACTAGAGTTTTATTATTGATATTATTATCCAGGGATTTTGTTTTAAAACTAATTCTATGTTGGCAGATGTAGAAAAATTTTACAGCTGTATAGTCATAAAACACAAATAAAATGTGCAGATATATACATGCACGTACAGATTTCTGTGCTAAGAATGAAAAAATGAAATTAAAAATAATGGAACCAGAATTCAACCTTGTAAATCCATGAAGTTAACTACAAGACAATAAGTTTCACATTTGTTAGTCCTCTCATTTAACAAGGGCCCATCTTGCCTTCAACATTATTTATCACAGAGATCCTAGTCATCTCTCAGAGGTTTGTTATCTGAGAGAGGATCCTACTGATTCTTCTCTGTGTCTTAAATCATGACTTTTTAAAGGGCAGATAATTTAATACAAGGCAAATCTTTATCAATTCAGACTAATAATGGCATGTTTGTTAAGCATAAAATGAACCTCAATAAACCTCTGTGCTTCTATTATGCTTTTGGCTCCAGAATTTCCTAATGAGTAGCAACAGGAGCGCAGCAGCCACTAAAAGGCTTGCTTACCTGCCAGCGATTTCCTCTAATAAGAAGACAGACCAGAGCCAAAGTTCCAGTGAGATACCCAGTGTTACCTGAACGACGTGGGTTCTATATGAGGAAGAGCCACAGACATATAAAACTTTACTCACGTGTGGAATAGTGTTAGTGTACATTTCCATTGCTCTCGTCATGTTGTGCTTTCTGCTGTCTTTCATCCACACAAATACTGCAATGTCTTATTCCTTACAATAAGTTGAATCGTCAGTTACTATAATTAGTGGGTTCCTTTTATGAGCGGAATAGCTTCAGTGTGTTCGGAGTTAAAGAATGTACTAAAATAGAAAGCGATAGTTTTTTTGTTTGTTTGTTTGTTTGCTTTGTGGTTTTTTTTGTTTGTTTTTTGGGAGAAGTCACTTAATTAAGTAGACTATGATAAACACATTGGTGCAGAAAATACACCATTTGGCATTACCAAGTTATATAATGTAAAATGATTGTGGGGTTAAATGGTGACTATTTGACATCTGATCAATGCTTTTGTTATAACGTGAAGGAAAAAAAAAAAAACATAAACCAGAAGGCAAACCAAAATCCTTAGCTCATCGTATGCGAACACTCTTCTCCCTTGTTAAGTGAGGAAACAAAGTCTTGGAGAAGTTGCCCAAATGAGAACTCATGCAGCTAAAAGTCTAAGGGATTTACGATTCAGACTCTCATTAGTTCATATATTTCTCCACGGTGCCAAATAAGTCCCAAACCCTATCACGACACATTTGGCTTCAGCAAAAGCCCACATTCACTTCATCTGCCTCTTATTGTGAAATCTTAAGTTACGTGTCTTTACCTTTAAAAAAAAAAAAAATCCTGCGGAAAAATTTTCAGAGTCAGACTGGAGATTGATTTCTGTGATTCATTTGTCACTGTGAAAAAGAGATTAGAGTTGAAAGACCAGTGAGTCGGGTGAGGGTTCCTGCTCGCCGCTGCGTGACTGGCCGCTTCTAGATCAGAAAACATTTTCCTTCCTTTGGGGACTCAGCAGGAGGAGGACGTTTCATTCAGTAAAGCTGATGCAAAATTTTCTTTGTGTTGGATACGTCAGTTCCCCTGGGAATACTGGGGGAAAGAGTCCCCTCATTTGTAGAATTCCAGGATGATATTTTCCAATCAGGGGTACATTCTATGCTGCAAGACCTTTCATTGTTTGGATTACCCACAGGCTTAGGCTTCCAGAGAAGAAAAGCCCATTCTCAAGGCTCTGGCAGCACTATAATGCAGCATTCCATTACTTAGTTTGGCCTGTTCCTATTAAGCCTGCTGATAAAACGGCTATTGCATTCCCATCCTCAGAATGCCTATGCATATTAAAATATACACAGGACCCACTATATATTGTTGACTATCCAAATGGGTATATCATTGCCCAAAGGGATTTTGTCTTAGTTTGCATTATTCTAGATTACCAATTTTAATTCCCAGTTTCTAGTAAATGGAGCCAAAGTCACTTTGGTATTTTATTTCACATTTCTGTATAAATTACTTGAGATTGTATGAAACACTTTGTATGAAACACCTTACAGACAAAAAGTGCATAAGCTTTTGAAGTATGAATAAATCTATGTTGAAAGACAATCTCAAAGATGTGTTAAAACAAACTTTATTTTTTTTTCTTTTTTTCGGAGGGGAAACGGGGAAAGGAGATATCATAGGACATGTAAATAAAGAAAATATCTAATAAAAAAACAAAGAAACTCTTGGAGGCAGACCAGCTGAATCTAAATTACAGATAGGTGTGGGTAAGTTAGTTTGTCTTTTTCAGTTTGTTCTGAACAATTTCTTTAAATTCTTTTAATATAATGAGAATATACATGTGTGGGTATTATATATCAAATATGTGTTTATTATTTGCACTACATATAATACTATGAAGTTCTCAAAGTCCATTGTGTTAAGCTGTATTTGGTGTTTTGATGAATTCCAGGTCTTAATTCACAACCAACTTTTATTTCAATCTTTTTATAAAAGATTTTATATATATATATATACATATATATATGTATATATATATATACATATATATATGTATATATATATGTATATATATATATATATAAACACGTGCTTGCACACACACGTGGAATAGCCAATAATCTTTCACCATAATAATGTTATGCAACAAGTTTCTATTCTAAAACTTCCAATAAGCACAATGAGTACTTGCTTTTGTTTTTAAGTTCTTGGCTTCTTTCCACTGCTCTGAACTGGGTCAAACTTGCCTTGTTTAGTATTATATCAGCTAGGCTATCTTGTTTTTGATCCAGACAGCCTCCAACTCTTAAGCTTGTGCTAGTGTTTGAGGGAATTTCGGAGGCCACCACATATGGTTATGGAAGCCCAAATTTAGAATTGTCACCTAATGGTTTCTTCATTCTTGGTAATTAAAGAAATGTGGAAGAAAGTAGAGGTAATTTCTGTAATTGATGTACTATATAAATAATGAAACTTTAATAATATATTTCAGAAAGATGCCATATTAATTTTCTTCAGAAAGACAGACATACGAAGATAGGTAGACAAATAATAGATAATTTGCACTTTTCTTGATAAGAGGCATGCATTATTAAAAATGTGTCGTCAGTCTCCATTTTTCTACAAACATCAGGGATGATTTTGGTCAATCACTTGATATAATCAAGAACTGCCATAGGCAAGATGGTTCATACTTTATTCACTCACTGTAACACTTTAATACGGTATACTGCTTTAAATAACTTTATTTTAGTGAGTGGTAGGATTAGACTCAAAATAACAATAAAATATCACAAAATCAATACATAAAAATCGCAATTTTTTTGTTATCACTATCTTTGTACGTATATTGGACTGTCGGGTTATATAGCTGATTGTATTATTCTTGGCTTTTCTGTATTTTAAGACAAGGCCTCTTTGCATAGCCTATGTGAGCCTCTGACTCACAACTTCCCTGCTTCATTCTGTGAGGATTACAAGTGTGTGTCATCGTACTCAGCAGGAATTATACTTTTTGATGCTACTGTTGTAGGAGACTTATTCCCACATGACTACCATGCTGCTGCACAATGCTTCACTTTCAGCTGAACAGAGGAATTTAAAAGCTCCACTATAGTTTTTCTACCCCTTATATTTTTATATGTTTTTTTCCCCCTGTGGATATATTCATATATGAATTTGAGGGCACATGTGGATGGAGGATTGTTCATGTCTCCTGGAATGGGACTTCTGACCCCAACCTGTATCCAGACACAGTGCGTCAGCAACTGTCTAGGGGTCCCTTAATTAATTCATTGCCACTGTAAGCACCACACATGCTAATCTGTCTTTAGCACTTTAGCTTCTGTTATTGTAAAGTACTCATGATATTCTGCTTCATAGCCCTTAGTAGAAATTACTTGTTTATATAAATTATAATAGTTAATATTGGCCCTAAAGTATGCATAAGGGATATTGGTACTTTATAGATATTTTCACAATTACCTTTCATAGACACTTTTAAAAATCAGACATTATTATTAACAAGTCTACTTTAGAAAATAGTAAGTTTCAGAGAAAATAAGTAATTTGTTCATGGCCAGAAATCTAATAAGCAACAGGGCATTCATTACTTATAGGTTGATTAAACGGCAGCATTTGGTATGATGTGTCTCCATTTAGTCTACTTATGTGTTTTAGGGTGTCAACTAAAACATGGAAAGAGTAGGAAGACAATCATCTAGATGTTAGTTGCCTTGCATTAAATACAAATTAATTAAAATGAGGAGCAGTGTTTTTGAGGCATAGCTATTCTGTATACAATTATTACAGGAGTTAAGTTGAACAACACTTTGGAGGACTATTTTCTACCTTACCTTTGCAGAGTCTGTGTTCTAATCTGTAAACCTGCTTCTATGGCAGAATGAACCAATTAACCAAGTTTCCACCCAGCATCTCGCTAAAACGTCACACCGAAGGAAGACATGATTCATTTAAAGGTATACGATAATAAATGGGTTCCATTTAAAATAACATACTCCAGGCAGTATTCATAACTAAGAGACTGAAATGAATGGTATCCCTTAAACTTGTATCATACTCTCAATTTAGTTTTAATTTTATGAGATGCTCTGCTGTCTAATAGCACCTGAGACACAGAGGCATCTTTGGAACTTTTTCTAGCTCAGGAAAGAATTGTCTCAGAGGATTAAAATAATTGACTGGAATGTAAACTGAGAGCACAACTGTTAACCTAAGCACACTTAAAACTTCAGAAGTACCATAGTTTCATTTTCCCTTCACTTCTGTCACTCCTCCTTCCACCGCCCTGGCACCACCTCCTAAATACGTTTGCAAATTTGTATAAGAAATCCTTTCTCCTCTATTTTTTCTTTCCTGTGTTACAGTTCTGGCACCACTCTCATCAAAATATTTGTAGACTTTTTGAAAATTAGGCAAATAAGGATTCTTTTTACTACATTATGACTAATATGTGTGTGTGCTCATGTGGTTGTCAGTCTCTCTCTCTCTCTCTCTCTCTCTCTCTCTCTCTCTCTCTCTCTCTCTGTGTGTGTGTGTGTGTGTGTGTGTGTGTGTGTGTGTGTGTGTGTGCGTGCTGTGTGTTCATGAGCTATCATGGAAGCCTAAGTCACAAGTCACAGAAAATTTCCTAATGCTCATTACTGACATTATTTGAGATACTTGTTTGTTTTTTTTAATGATATCTTGTACTTAAAAATGGTTCTATGTTTAGGTTTGAAGTCTGATGAATATTATTTTCTTTAAAAAATGTAAAGGTATGCTTTCTATTTGATCTTATTAGTATATTCTTCTTTTGTTTGTAATTGTCTGTTGTTTTAAATGATAGGATTTAAATTTTAAATAAAATATCTACATGCTACTATTAATTAGTAGAATGATAATATCACCAATTTTTAGCACAGTGAATCTAACAACTCTGAGATAGAACTATTCATACACAAACACAAACAGAAACACAAACACAAAGCTACTAGAAGGAAACAAAAGCTATAACTGTGTCATAATTGTGCTGCCCGGGGCTTCTTAGCTCACTTCCCAAGTCTGCCATCAATATCTGAAAAAATCAATTTTCTCTCAATTTTCTTCCCACTCTTAAAAGCTAAGACTAGCTTTAGTCTGAGTGAGTTTGAAGGTTTGGGGAGATTATCTTATCAAGGAAGATTTACCTAGCTGATGATACTTACAAACTGATAATTATGAAATGGGGTATAAATATTTGATACTCACTAACTTATCAAAGAGAACTTATTTAGTGATGCTATTTATTTAGTGATGGTAATAGACACACAATTTCTAGAAATCTAGTCTTTCACAAAGCTATTCAGCAGTGTCTTCCATACTTCCAGAAAAGCCTATTAGCAAAGGAATAATGACAGTGAAATTGTACCAGGTTATGAATGTAGCAACATCTGAAGATGCATTAGCTTTGAAACAAGCTTTGATTTGATCTTGCCGGGAGTACACCCTCACAACACTAGCATAATGGATTGTCAGAGGTATGAGAATCTAAGCTGTCAGACTATCAGGCAGCAAGAGAACGTACTGATTTTGAGGATGCGTTAAGCACCATTGACTTTCAAGAGAATCAAAGGCAAAACAGTCTTGTGTATGCAAAGCCTTATCCCTGTAAATGATATCTGTTACTAAAATATTTTTGCAAAAGATTTAAGAGCTAGGTCTGTATTTCCTCAAAAATCTGATTTAAATTATTCACTTAAACATCAGTATTGGTTTTCTTGGTTTTTTTTTTTTGTTTATGCTTTTTAAATAAAGTGGGCAAAGTATTTTTTTAAGGTAAGTTTTGAGTTGAATTAAACAAAATACAGCTTAAATTTTCCCTTTTATTTTTCTTTCATTTAGTTTTTTTTTCATACAATATATTCTGGTTGTGTTTTTTTTTCCTCTCTAACTTCTCTAGGATCTTCCCTCTTCCCTCCAATCTGAATTCATCTGCTTTCTGTCTTTCTTTAGAAGACAAAATGGCATCTAAAGAATACTAATAAAACACAAACTGGAATGTGATAAGATACACAAACAGAAGAAAAACAGCCAAGTAAAGCATAAAAACACATACAGATGCAGAGAATCGCATTTTTGAACACACAGGAATCCCACAAAAATATAAAATCAGAAACCATAATACATATACAAAGGACCTGTAAGATTTAAAATAAAAGGCCCTGATACAACATTATGAGACAAAGAACCCCCAAAGATAGCACTGATTTCATTTTGAGTTGTACAACTACTGTTGGATACAGATCCTGCCTTCAGAATGGTTTGTATTTCTAATGAGACTTTGTTTGAGAAAACTAAATTTTTATTTGCAAGTGCTTATCAGTTGGTGATAGCTTCTTGGTTAGGTATGGAGTTTGTGTTTCCTCTCAGTCCTGGGGCTGCATCGAGCACAGATCTAGTCTCAGAGTTTGGTCATCCGAGGAGTATTGAAGATGTGTTCTATCTCATGATATGGGCTGTAGATTCAATCAGGTATTGGTGGGTTACTCCCACAGCTTTGAGACATTAGTGTACCTTTCAGCTGTATCATCATTTAGATGGAATGGATTGTAGCTTGGTGTTTACCTTTCTCCTTTGCTAATGGGTAGAACACCTAGTGGTAATGGCTCTAGGTAGGTAACAGTTTTGCTTCTCCATGTTCAAAGAGTGGTGTAACTGTTGTGTGTTTAGCAATATGGCTTTATTATCAGTTTGTGAAGAGCAGCCCATAGCCTTGAAAATATACTTGCTTATTTGGGGGTTTCTATGCAGCCTCTTTGGCCAACAACAGGATTACATATAACCTACCCCCAATATTAAAAGCAGCAGAGTACAAAAGAAGACCAACTGAAAACAAAGATTTTTTTTTTTTTATGGAGGCAGTATGGCAGACAAGGGCAGTAGTGAGATGGAAAAGAGACAAGTGTGAGGTTAGTCAATAGGCATGTGTACCATTGTGTAAGATTTAATCAAAAAAGAGCAAAAAGTTCTAAACACTAAGCTTACATTTATATTACATTAATTTTTTTACATTTGCATTTATGTTAATGATAACATCCTAGGTATTTTACCAATTAAATAATGTATTTATATATCTACATGTACAGAAAATTTAAAATAATGCAATGCTTCTTCTTCTTCTACTTTTACTTATGTATATTTGAGAAAGTATGTACCTGTTAGTGAACTGAGAGAAGATCATGCAGGTGTTAGCATTACAAAGTGAGGGAGGGTGAAAATTTTGGAGGCAGAGGCAGCCAAAAGAGCATACTCCGGGTGAGGAACGGGATCATAACCCTTTGCGAGTCGTCTCTCTTCCAGCCGTCTGACCCTCAAAAACATGGGTCAAGACAATATTTTCTGATACATGCCGCAGTTTGTTTGTTTGATTTTTCTTTTTATGCACCAAATCTCCAGTTTAGTTCCTAATTCTATGCTACAAGATGGAGAGACAGGACAAAAAAAAAAAAAAGAAAGAAAGAACTCGAGACACAACAACCAAACAAGCCAACAGAATATAGCAAGCTATTTGTAAAGTAAACCATGAAGAAAACAAAGGCAATTTATGAGCTTCTTTAGGTAAAGATCGTTAACAACCTAACCCTCTGTAGTATGACGCTGATTGTTTCTAATGATTTAGCAATAAATCAGTGAAATTGTGTGCTCCAGAAGTCTTTTCAACCTCTGAAGCAAAGATCTATTTAACCTGTTTGGACTTTAGATATCTGTCAAGGATGCAATGACTTGCACAAATATATTTGGGTATGTAAATATTGCCTTGGTATTTCAAATGTCAATTACCCTGAATAAATGAACAAGATTTATATAAAGAGTATAATGAAAAAGGATACAGTCTTATTGCCATTGTGGTTAAATCTCCGACAGCCCTGTTTGCTTTATCTGTCAACTGTGTTCCCTCTTTTGAAATGATATAACACTCTAAATAAAATATTAAAACTTGAGGGTTGCTAACCAGTTGAATCCTAGCCTGGGGTATAGGTAAGAGTCTACATATTGGGCTTTCCCAGAGTCAAAGTAGACCCTTCATTTCAGGGCACTGAGGGACAGACAAATACTTTAAGAAGATTAATGAAAAGAACACATACTAAAGAAAAAATACATGGATATCAGTATATGTATTTTTATGTGTAGTAAACAGCATAGAAATTTATAGTAATATCTTAAAGATGATCTCCCTATTTAGGTCTGGAGATGGAGGAGAAAGGCTTAATTAGTTCCTTCTAAGTAATAGCATGTATTTTTAACAAGATGCAAGAATCAATCACTCTCCAGACAATATGGGTAGATTTGACAAATATCTATATTATAATCGCAGAAGTTTTAAAATATGAAATTCTTTTAAGGTAAAATTTCTTGGTGAAATATGTTATCAGTTTTCATCTCATAGAGATATTAAGTAATACAAAAGAAATAAAAGGATATATGAATTTTACATATATAATATTTTATTATATAATGTATAGTTTGTTTATAAAATAAATATAGTATTAATGTTGGATTTTACAATTCTTCTCAGAATAATTGAATGCAGACAGAGAAGAGATTTGGGAGAGAATAGGAAAGAACCACAATGTTCAAATGGTTCTCTCAGAGTATTTAAAATTTCAGCTCTCTCTTTATGAGTAGAGACACAGGTCTCCTTATGACATTCATAAAATTACTAGTTTTCTTGCCTAAATATTCAGACCTAATCAAACTCTATCGATGGAGACAGGAAACTTCTTTCTGCTCAGTCCTAAAGCAAGCATCTCAAAGACATGACTTTTTTCTTTTTTAAATTTATTTTATTATTATTTTTTACTTATTCACTTTATATCTCACTCACTGCCCCCCCTTCCAGTCTATCCCTCCCACAATCCTTTTCCCATCCTTTCTTCTCTTCTGAGCTGGTGGGGGCCCCCAGGGTATCCCCAGACCCTGACACTTCAAGTCTCTGTCAGGCTAGGCACTTCCTTTTCCACTGAGGCCACATACGGCAGCACAAATAGAAGAACATATCCCACATACAGGCAATAGCTTTTGGTAGCTGTTCGGGACCCATATGAAGGCCAAGCTGCATAACTGCTACATATACGCAGAGAGGCCTAAATCCAGGAGGTGCATGTTCTTTTGTTGGTGGTTCAGTCTCTGAGAGGCATGAGGATCCAGGTTAGTAGACTGTGTTGGTCTTCCTGTGGAGTTTGTATCGCCTTAGATGCCTGCAATACTTCCTCCTGTTCTTCCGAAAGAGTTTCCATGCTCTATCCGCTGTTTGGCTGTGGGCATCTGTATCTGAAAGACGTGAATTTAATTTATAAATCACAGTCGATGCTTTTCCCAAGGTGTTTGAGTATAGCTGCATCCATTTCACGCAGGAAGATCCTTTTCAGATTCAGGGTGTTTTGTGTAGTCCTGTGAGCCTAGGAAAACAGTGATTTTTTTTCTGAAAGATTGAGGAATTCAAATTTGAAGTCAACAAAATAAGTTAACCCAGACTCAATAAAAACCACTGTGTATGGAACAAGATTTTAACCCATGAGACAGTTTATTTTTGTATATTTAAAGGACTCTAAGCACTCAAAATTTTTAGAATGTGTTAGAAAGTAATCAGACATTTGGAATTGTCTAGACAGTGACTTTCCTGTCCTATCTACCTTATTGTCTCAGAAACATGCACTCTAAACAGCAAGTCCAATAAGCCAAGTTTTTAAGGTGATGTGAAAGTGGAGTTTAGTACAACATGGATAAGTCATACCCATTCAAGACCTTTGGCGCCAGTGTAATCTTACAGAAGTAAGAGTGGTAGACCATGTGTTCTTCTTGTGTAGAATATAGCCACCTTGCTTAATCTGTTTTTTTTTTT
>JADRCC010366874.1:0-29140 GCA_019843855.1 Hylomyscus alleni
TTTTTTTTTTTTTTCTTTTCTTTTTTTTTGGCTAAGTGTAGTCTTTGAATGTTTTAACTAAGGAGTTTTTAAAGGCAAAAATCACACACTGGTGTCTTGCTTGGCAGCTTGGTGTGAAAGGCTTTGTTCAAGCAAGGAGTTTAACCGAAATTATTATAACTTAGCAGAGCTATCCTGACCTTGTATTCCTAGAATAAAGATTGGTAATTTTCCATGGGGCTTTGCATAAAGGAGCTGAAATTATATTATACCTAAAATAGTCTCAGAAAGAACACAAAATACAGGAAGATGCTCTATGTCACACAAGGGCCATGAACCAGATTGAAAAAGGACTCCTTCCTTTTCCATGTCCCTTTAGTCCCTTTAGTTTTTCTAGCTTCTAAGCTTCCCCTTATTAGTTATACTATTGAACAAAAATATGAAATGTTTTATTTTATGATTTATGTAGTTATCTATAAATAAGCTATAGTCCATCCTACATGAAGAATAGCATTTTTATTCATATTATTGTTTGAATAGACACTTGACTAGATTGTTGTAGTTATTGGACAAGGTTCTAATCAATATCATCAAACAGTAATATAGGAAAAAAGATATTTTAGGAAATTTGTCTACATGAGTCAATTGTATTGATCTTCAGCATTTTGTTTATATATAGAAAAATTTGGTAACAAAGTATACTACATTCCCAATTCAGTGTGACAAGATATCTCTAGGCACACATTATTTGAATATTACCGGGAGTTATTACAGGTTACAACTAATGCATAAGCTGTGTTCATAATATATATTTTACTGAATAAAATGAACACTTTTGATATATGTCTTATATGCTCTCATTAAGATTATATTATTCTTTACAAGATGAAAGTTCTTTGTTTTTTGTTTAAAAATCAAATGGTGCATCAATTCTGTTTTTTGATTTTTATAAAGTAACTGCTGCTTTGGGGAAATGGATTATGACAAAGTACAAATTCACTTCTCTTCTTTCATGAAAATCAAGCTTCAGTTAAAAATCAATTTTCCAGATATGTTATCTCCCTTCAATAAAAACATTCTCACTTGAGCTGTTGAGTTTGGAGTATGTCAGAAACCCATATGCTTCACATGTTCCCTCTAAAGAAACTTAGGAAGACTAGCTGCATGTGAATTGTGTTCTACAATGGGAGACTTCCTGACACTGACTAATTACTGAGCAAAACCCATTTCACAGGAATAGTAGTTATATGCAAATCCTGGATGCCTTCTAAGGAAGGCCTAGAGTGATAGTCTATTTATAAGAAATTTAATTTTCAAGAAATGAATGCAATGTACTAAGATAACAAGACTTGAAAAAAATGTTACCTTAAAGTTTTAATTTTATTTTCCATTTTTCAAACTGTTTCTCACTTCATATATTTTATAAAAGTGATTTATATATTTCCCCAAATATAAAGCATTTTATTAATTCTAAAAACATCAACAGATGAGAATTTGTGGTATCTACTTCTTAATCTAGTAGTCTCCTACATTATAGAAACTTTAAAAAAGCATGTTGCTAAAAGATACCTTAGGGAATTTAAAAGTAATCAGTTCATGTGATGCTAATTTCTTTTGGAAAATATAGAACTGGACTAGACTAGTTATATTAAACAAAGATATTGAACACACATTGAAGTAAATATTATGACACTCAATTTTTATAAAAGGAAAATCTGTGCAGCTAATTGTAAGAAGATTAAGAGTAAAAGATGGAGTTGGTTAAAGCAAGGAGAGGGTAGAACTAGCTCATTAACTAAATAGTGATGTGAGAAGAGGAAACAATACTTTTGGGTAGCTTAAGAGGCTGTAGTTAGGGTTGAAGACAACTGTGAGTGAATTCTTCCATAGGATCTGCTTTGAAACTCACCTCCCATATGTCATATGCAAAAGTTAAGTTGTCAAGCTTTGTTGTTTACTTCCTTTTCTTAAAATGTAATCCAACTGTGTCTATCAACTACCAAGCCAAGAGACCATGCCTCAGGAAAGCTAATTCCTTTCCATATTCAATCATCAAATCCAGATACTATTTTGGATGCCAGCAAGTGCTGGCTGATGGGAGCCTGATATAGCTGTCTCTTGAGAGGCTCTGTCTCCTGAGTACCCAATTAATACAGAAGTAGAGGCTCACAGCCATTGATTGGACTGAGCACAGGGTCTCCAAAGAAGGAGATAGAGAAAAGATTCAAGGAGCTGAAGGGTTTGCAGCCCCTTAGGATAAACAACAATATAAACTAACTAGTACCCTCAGAGCTCTCAGGGACTAAACCACCAACCAAAGAGTACACATGGTGGGACTAATGGGTCCTGCAACATATGTAGTAGAGGATGGCCAAGTCAGTCATCAATAGGAGGAGAGATTCTTGGCCCTGTGAAGGTTCTATGCCCCAGTGTAGGGGAATGCCAGGGCTAGAAGTGGGAGACGATGGGTTGGTGAGCAGGGGGAGTGGGTAGGGAACAGGGTTTTTTTGTTTGTTTGGTTTGGGTTTTGGTTTTTTTATTTTTATTTTTTTATTTTTTTCAGAGGGGAAACTGGGAAAGGAGATATCATATGACATGTAAATAAAGAAAATATCTAATAAAAAATGAAAAAACTCAAAATAAAAGCAATTAAGGAGATGAAAGGAATAATTACTCCCTTCATGAGATATAGCACTTATGCATCCTATGTTACTCTTCCTCAGGGATCCTCACTGCTAAGTGTGCCCACTTTTTTGAGTTCTAATTTAAAAGTATAACTTATCAATTTTACTTTATGGTCTCAGTTTTGAATACCAGACTAAACTGTAAATAGACTTTCTCTGATAGTCTGAGCTGTCTCATTCTTTCCCATGAAGAATCCCATCCTCTCTTTCTATGGCTGTTTTTATACCTACATTAGTGATAAACTCAAAAGATACTACTTTCATCCTGTGCCCCGTCTCCTTCCTCTACGAGATTTACAGCTTGCCTGTCATGTTGATTTTTCTTTGAAAAAAAAAAAGTTCTAAGAGAAAGAGAAACAAAGACATATATAGCTTAGGGATTCAAGGTAGTCTTATTTAGACACTTGTCTCTGGACATTGTTAGTAATAAAACGTTTGCTTACTTAGTGGGATTGTGAAGAGTGGTTCTTGTCATGGTATGTTTATCTTTTAGATCTGTTATTCTTCTCAGAGGAAATTTGGGAATGATAGAGGAATACAGAGAAGAAGGAATCAGAGAGACACAACTGAGGTAGTTTGTTGATTGGGGACTCATTCAGCAAATAGGACAGGCCATATCCTTCTTAAAATGCCAAGCCAAGTCATCTTTGAGTGGATTCTGCAGGCTGGTCCTGAAGGAAAACCAGAACTAGTTACTTGAGGACTAATATCCAGGTGTGTCCCGGGATTATTTACTTGCCTAGAGTAAAACAATCAGAATCAGCATATCAAGAGCTATAAAATATTCCCCATATACTATAAACTTTTACTGGGATCAGAACAAGAGACTGCAAAATATGCCATAAAACTAGAGTTGAAGGTCCCTAAAAGACAGATGACAAACCTACCACTTTCTCTTTTCAGCTTGAAAATAGGACAAAGATTTCCCTTATCATGTTTATGGGAACTATGCAACTAAGGTCCTCTGAAAGAAAGCCACATCTATGGTGAACATTCTATTTGGCTCAGTGCATTGCAATTGTGGAGTGGCAGAATTGATAGCAAAATTTGAAAGCAAAGATCCCAGCTTTAAGGGCTCTCAATGGACTATGCTCAGTAATGACTATAGAGATAGGAGATTTTACTAGCAAAACTGCTGTGTATGACACAGGAAAATGTGTTTAATGATATCATGACTATTTTCCAGGGGATATTGTGAATATTCAGATCATATATAGAGAAAAGACAGAGGAGAGGGTAGTATTAGGATACTGTTTAGTTGATATAGCAGGCCCATGGGTTGACAAATCAAGGTCTCAGTTCTGTAATAGCAAGAATTCTGGAAGAGTTGCTATCACACTTGCCACTAGCAGGAAACAATATGTTTCTCATACAGTGTTCTGCTACAAGGCTGGCAGTCTCCCCAAGTGGGTAATTGTGTCCATCTCATCATAGGGTGGCCTGTCTTATGAGATTCACTCTTGTTAGTGATAGTTTTGGTTTCCTGTCATGAAGATACTCATCCTACTATGTCTAGAATATGAAATAAATGCAGAATAATGTCTCAGAAGAAAAAAAAGTAAAAATACATTCAGAAAGAGACAAGATGTGATTAATTAGCCTTTCATGTGTTTTTTTTTCCTTTATAATTTTGTAAGTTGAGAACCAAAATTATCTTAGGTAGTCTTAAACCTTTTAATAGTTACTTAGTTTAACTTACGATTCTAACTACGAATTTTGTGATTATTGAGTAAACTTTTAAAAATATATTAAGTTCAGTAGACCTCTAGACTTTACTAATACTAAAGCTAAGTGCTAGAAGACATTAAAAATCTATAGAAAAACTTCTTTTTCCAGCCAACCTACTTAACATCCCCATCTTGTATAAACTAAATATGATTTGTGATGTTCTTACTTTATAGCTATAAGCATTTATCCAATTTCCTTCATAGCAAAACCTGTCATTGCTGGTAAATTTAGTTTGTTTTCAAGGACAAGGGCACTTATTTGACTCAGAAATAACAATTCTCATTTCCTTAGGCAGAGGAGTTCTTTTGAGATTATAATACAATTACAATATTTCTTCTTACACTTTCCTCCCTAGTCCTCCCATATATTCCTCCTGCTCGCTTTCTAATTTATGGTCACTTTTTAATTAATTGTAATTAATGCATATATTTGTATATATACTTATATATCACTAATTATAACCTGTTCAATCTGTATACTCTTATTGCCTGTATATTTTCAGGGCTGACTATCTGATATTTGATAGCAAATTCCAGCGATTTTGCCTGGGGAAGACTATTTCTCCCACTACACTACACTACACTACACTACACTGTATTATACAAAACTATACTATAAATACAAAACTTGCAATTACAATAGCAGAACTAAAGAATCCCCTGATTAAACTAAATATCAGCAGTATATATACATAAATCTATCTCTATAATGCAGTAGAAGGAAATCTTCAATCTGCAGATGCTAACTACATACAAGAAATCACAAGAAGTAAATAATCCCAAATCAAAATAAGGGAGTAAAAAATACATACCATAACAAAACACATATAATAACAACAGAAATTAATATACACTGTATACACTGCTCATTGATAGTTTTCAACATTAATAGCCATAATTGCCCAATAAAAAGATATGGAGTAAAATACTGAATTAGTGAAATAAGAGTCATCTACCTGTGGTATGCAAGAAACACACCTTATCAACATGGATAAATATCATTTCAGGATAAAAGAATTGAAGAAGACATTCTAAGCAAATGAATCCCAGAAACTAGCTGGTGTAGCCATTTTAATTTCTGAAAAACAAAAGACTTCAAGCCAAAACAAAGCAGAAGAGATTGGGAGGACACTACCTACTTATCTATGGAAAACCCAAGAGGCTATCACTTCTAAACAGTCAATCATTAAACAAAATGATACCCAAGTTTATAAACGAACGACTGCTACAGCTAAAATCACCTCTTGGCCCCATCACAGTTATACTAAGAGACTTCAATACCCTCCTCATATCAATAAAAAAAAAAAATCATCCAGACACAAACTGCACTGAAAACTGCTAGAGTAAAATAACATAAATCAAATGGATCTAATAAACATTTACAGAACATTTTTCCCCAAATGCAAAAGAATGTACCTTGTTCTTAGCAACTTATTGAAGTTCTCCAAAAGTAGCCATACAAAGCAAGTCTCAACAGATAACAAGTTACTTGAACATGTTAATGCTGCATTCTATTTGACCACCGAGGATTAAAATTGTATATCAGCAGTCACAGAAAGTATCCAAAGTCATGGAAACTGAACAACTCACTATTGCATACAAAGTAGGTCAAGGTGGAAATTTAAAAAAACACTTAGAACATTGTAGAATTGATTGTAAATAAAAATACAACATCTACTGTGTTTTACTGGTGAGATGCAGGGCCTGCTCTCCCAAAGGCTCGTTTTCTCCGACCTCATCTCCAATTTCATCTTTCTTCATAATGCTCAAACTGCTCCACTTCTCTTTTTCTCCCATCTGCCTACTACATATTTATACATTATAGTGGCTCCTGCTGCAGACTAGTCATGTGACTGGCAAGCCCCTGGGTGGCATCCTCTGGCAAACAAGTGTCTATGACCAACTTGTGCCTTGCTAAGAAGGCCAGGTCTTTGGGTGGCATGGTGGTCTGCCTTTCTCTGTTTGTCTTCCTCTTCCTATACTGTGCTGCATGGTGCTAGGTAGGCTCTGTGTGTCAATGACCCACCCATGCCATAGAATAGAGGGAGGGTCTGTGGCTATCTTTCCCTGAATGCATCATGAGCATAGCAGAATACAGGTCTCTGTCAATGTTGCCTGGATTTGATTTGATTTCTATTTGTCCTAGCTATAAAATGGCACTGGCCACCAAACCAGACATAAAGCTAGGATGGAGAAAGGACTGCCATGTGCTCTTCATCTAACAAATATAAGATCAATGCCATCTGCAAGGTGTTTCTTTGCCCACTGTTGAGAGGATGGGGAGCTTTAGGATTTTTTACAAATGGTTGATGAAAACTAAGAATAACTGTCCTGAGGATAGCAAGCACATCTAACAAAGGAACTAAAGAACTGAAGCAAGAGATGCAGTTGTTTCTTAAAGGTTGATTTTATCTGCTACAGGATTCAAATGCTTGGTGGTCCTTTGTATTGTTCTTGTCTCATGTACTCCAAGATTGCATCAGTTCTTTAGGGCCAACTACTGATAAGAATAAGCAATGATATCTATTTTTTTGGAGTCTGCCCTATGATGTCTACGAGCCCTAGAGTCAAGGAGTGGGATGGAGGTGGCAGAACGCATAGGCTCTGGTGCTATGCTGTGCAAAAGTGTAGGTACTGACCTGACTAGAGGATGACAAAAGACAGACAGATAGACAGAAAAGTTAGGAGTGGGTAGGGCATGCCTGTAATGGGAATACAACAGCAGCTACCTGGAATGTGAATTGACAAGGTATGTTTATTGTACAAAATTGAACAAGAAAGGGTTATTTTATATTGGTGAAAAAGAAAACAGTAAAAATATCCCTCTTGATAAGTCTCTGTAATGGAACAGTTTCCAGCTGTACATAACTGGAAAGAGGAGGATGTGATCAATCTTTTCTGCATGCACTATCAATATCCTCAGAGGCGCCAAGTAGGATTTGCCATACCATGAGTTTGAGGCATTAGGTTACTTGACATAATTGTGCCATTTCAATAATTTATGTTCATTTTGGACTTCATCCACTTCTCTAAATCTGTCAGGATGGGACAAAGGGTTATTGCCCTTCTCAGTACTCTTAGTTAATCATGTTCCTTACTTTGGTAACACTATTTTTATGCACTGGGATTTTTTTGTTATTCATATCCCAACTGTTCTTATATCCTTTTTCCTTTATTGTAGATGTCATATGAATGAATGTAGCTCATTCATTCAATAAGTATGTATTTAGTTTTCTATATACTAAGACCTTTCTTGAGCCTTGGCAAAAGATAAATAAATTATAGATGATAGATAGTTAGATAGAGAGATAAATTTATTGATTGATGGATTTGTTTATTTGTGTTAATTTGGATGAAAGTCTAGCCCAACCTCATAGTCCTTTGATATTTATTACTTTTAAAAGTATCGGTCTAAAGGAAATGAAGGAAATGGGAAGGAGTCATCTACCTTAGTCACTTATATTCTGAGAATACAGCTGGACATTTATGTAACAAAAGTTTTACAAAGCAGGAGGTAAATAAAATATTGAAATTAGTTATCATAAATCAAGCTTTACTATGTTTAGTAGAAAACTTTTTTTGCATTTGAAAGTATACACTTTTGCTTATGCATGGCTTAATGCTATGGAGGAAATAATAAGATCAACAACATAACTTACACTGACAATGATAGTTCTAAACACAAACTACAACATCATTGTTTTCAGTATCTTTCTGTGTATATATGTATACATGTGGTAATATTTTAATATTTTTTACATTGTATCAATTGGATTATATGAGAGTTCTCAAATAAATTAAAGTTACCATGAATTGTTTTTTAGTTCATCATATAAATGATGAGTTTATGAGTTGACTGTGCTTATTCATAAACAGGATAATTTTGCTCCTCGATTCCACTTTGCCAATTAAAATTTAATGATACTGGACAATTAAAGAAAGTCAATATAACCATGTTGGAGGAAGCAAATAGAGAAATCTCAAGAACGGAGACAAGGAAATATGAGGACATGAAAGCTTAACCAGTGAAGCATTCATGCTGCTTTGTGTTTCTCTGTGTTCCATTGAAGTCAATAAAGCCTATAGGAGCTTAATTAATGTCTCAGACATTAATATTGTGTAACCTCTATAACTTACAAACCTCATTATATCCTGGCAACCATCGCTATATTCTGTTTCTGATAAGGGGACTAAAGAATATGATTCTTTGCAATAAACTTATGTCAGCCTCAGTCTTGCGGAGACCTCTCTAACCTTGCCTGGTTAGGATTCATTTCTCATCAGTAACATCAGGTAACCTTGGCCCAGTAGATAAATGCTCATGTTTTCACTTGATGCCTGAAGAGGAACCTCAAATATAGAAATGTAAGAAAAAAGAAATCGTTAATGTTAAAAAAAAGGTAAGGAACAACTATGATGTGCTATGGACACACGTACAAGTTAAGAGATTAACCCAATGGAGGTAAAATGTAACATGCATTCTGCAATATCTGTTTGCAGAAGTTCGATGAACTGTATTGCTGACAGAAGGCATATAACATCAGTTGATGAAATTCTTGGGCTTCATTAGCAAACTTACACTTTCTTTCTCTGAATGGGAATTTCTGGATTGCAGAACTTGGTCCAGGTTAAGAAAAGCAATTCAGGGAGAATCAGATGCAAGGGGACCAAAGAAAGTTCTTAGTGATGCTTTTCACCATCTAAAGAGATAAAAGCAGTAATAGATAAAAGTGACACTGTTAAATTAAAAGTGAAAATGATCAGGAAAAAAGTTACTAGCACTGGAAAAAAAAACAAATTAGAACCTAAAGATATATTATCTAGTGTCTCTCTCTGTGAGGAAGTTGATTATTGTTCTCCTCCTTGTGCTGATCTTGCTTCTCCACCTCCATCTCCAATTCCCTCTGCTCTTAACATTATCCATCAAGTACAGCTCCTAATAACTTGGAGATTTTTTTCTTCCTGCTCTTTCACTTCATCTCTTTTTGAGGTTGTTAGGTAGGTTTCTTGCCCCCAGATAAGAGAATTTAAGTAAGGATACCTGTAAGAGTAAGAGAGTTTAAGTGAGGATACAAGTAACAATACAGTTTAAGTAAGGATACTTACTTAGGTAAGACAGGGTATCAAGTCCCGGAGATGGGAGAAGACATAGAAGGATTTTCTCTTTTCCTGGTGAGCAAAACACCTGATCCTAATATTCCAGAAATCAAATTAGAAATTATATACCCATTTTATTTAAGACTCTTAAGGATCTTAACAGGGTCTGTGATAAACATGGACCAACACCTACTTTTCCATTGTCCCTCCTTGATTCTATTTCTGGGGAAGCTTTTCTTCCCTCTGGAGCATCTTAGTAAAAGCTTGTCTTACTTGGGGTGAGTGTTTATTGTAGAAGATTAATCATTCAGAAATACATTAGAACCCAGTTCTTAGAAAGCAGCAAAACAATGTGCAAAGACTTTTGAAATGTTAGCAGAAGGTATGTATAGTGATGATCAAGTTACAGATTTTATATCCTACTAGGGCTTATGGACAAATAAATGTTTGTTACATATGCTTTAGCACGGCACAAGTGGCTGGATTGTGGGATAAGGACAGAGGAATGTTCTACAATTAGACAGGGTCCTGGTGAGCTATACCAAGGTTTTGTTTCTTGTCTTTTACAGGCAGTCAGTTGCCTGGTGGCTGATGGAGACAGGAATGACTATTGTCAAGCAAATTATACATAAGAATGCTAATGCTGCATTCCAACTCCCATCCATCCCTTAAAAAAAGAAATTAAAGGACATATTAATGATTACATCTACTTCTAGGCTTATACTGAATACTCATGCTACACCTAAGGAAAATGAAGGAATGAGGCCACAGATTCACTGAAGAGAAAAGGAAAGAGTCTCCCGACTAACAATGATTCAGGTGAAAGGAAAAGTGACTAAGGGAAAAGATTGTAAAGGGAGAAAGGTCTGACTGTAGAATTGATGCTCCTTGCTATTCTGTTTCTGCTCAATGCATCTATTCTCTTAAAGTATCTTGGGCTTCTGTGCCTGATCCTCCTGTATTTCACTTGCATAACTGGGAAGAGAATAACATTCCTGTTTGGAAAAAGATCTTAGGACTTGGGTGCTCCTATTTTTCTCTAAGCAAAGATGGTCATATGACAATTTGACTATTGATGTTCAGTTCTTACTTGATAAAATATTACCCAGTTAGCATTCAAAGTTAGATAAATCATCCTTCTTCATGCACAAAGACATAACAAAAGTCATTTCAGTCATTATTGTCATCATTTTTCTGTCTCTAATTGGATTTATAATCTGTGGCTCAAAGAAATGTCTCTAAGAATTTTGTTATTGTCTGTACTGGGAAACATAACAGCCTTAAGTATAATTTGCTATACCACCTGTACTTTGAAGTTTGACTCACATAGCCTGATATTAGAAATAAAAAAGGGGAACTGTGGGAAATTAGGAGTTGGTCTAGCTTCCCGGTCATACGTTTCTCAGGTATTATATTTCCTGAGAAAGGAAGGCAGTGAAACATTTGGACTCCTTTTGTGGTTCTCTGTGTTGCCTAGTCGTCAATAAAACATACAGAAGCTTGACAGAAGAATTGGTCTTCACCATTTATCTTGTAAACCCTCTATAATGTAAACTTCATTGAATCCTGGCAACTGATCCTGGAAACCAGCATTATGTTCTGATTCTGATAAGGAAATAAAGAGCCTGATTGTTTACAATACATTTCTGTCAGTCTCAGACTTGCTGAGACCACTCTATCCCTGCCTTTTATTATTGGACATTTTATTTGTATTTCAAATATCCCCCTTTCCCTACACTGGGACATCGAGTCTTCACAGAGAAAAGAGCTTTCCTCCCATTGATGCCCGACAAGGCCATCTTCTGCTACATATATGGCTGGAGCCACGGGGCCCTCCATGTGTACTTTTTGGTTGGTGGTTTAGTTCCTGGAAGCTCTGAGGGGTCTGG
Source organism: Hylomyscus alleni (assembly GCA_019843855.1). Lineage (NCBI taxonomy): Eukaryota > Metazoa > Chordata > Mammalia > Rodentia > Muridae > Hylomyscus > Hylomyscus alleni. The sequence continues at coordinate 11,377 of JADRCC010366874.1, forward strand.
TTGGTTGGTATTATTGTTCTACCTATGGTTTGCAAACCTCTTCAGCTCCTTCAGTTATTTCTCTAACTCTTCCATTGGGGGCCCTGTGCTCAGTCTAGTGGTTGACTTCGAGCATCCACCTCTGTTAGGTTCTGGCAGAGCCTCTCAGGAGACAGCTATATCAGGCTCCTGTCAGCACTCACTTCTTGACATCAGCAATAGTGTCTGTGTTTGGTGTCTGTATATGGGATGGATCCTCAGGTGGGGCAGTCTTTGGATGGCCTTTTCTTCAAACTCTGATCCACACTTTGTCTCCGTATTTTCTCCTGTGAATATTTTGTTCCCCCTTCTAAGAAGGACCAAAGCACCCACATTTTGGTCTTCCTTCCTCTTGAGCTTCATGTGGTCTGTGAATTATATCTTGAGTATTCTGAGTTTGGGGGCTAATATCCACTTATCAGTGAGTGTATACCATGTGGTGTGTGTGTGTGTGTGTGTGTGTGTGTGTGATTGTGTTACCTTACTAGAATATATCCTAGTTCCATCCATTTCCCTAAAAACATCATAAAACCATAAAGCTTCTGTAAGGCAAAGGATGCTGTTGAAAGGAAAAAAAAAAAACAGCAACCAACAAATTGGGAAAAGATATTTACCAATCCTACATCCAGTACATGGCTAATATCCAATATACACAAAGAACTCAAGAAGTTAGACTTCATAGAACCCAATAACCCTATTAGAAGATGGGGTTCAGAACTAAACAAAGAATTCTCACCTGAGGAATGTTGAATGGCCAAGAAGCACCAAAAGAAATGTTCAACATCCTTAGTCATCAGGGAAATGCAAATCAAAACAGCCCTGAGAGTCTGCCTCATACCAGCCAGGATAGCTAAGATGAAAACCTCAGGTGACAGCAGATGCTGGCAAGGTTATGGAGAAAGAGGAACACACTCCTTCATTGTTGGTGAGTTTGCAAGCTGATGCAAACACTTTGGAAGTCGGTTTGGCAGTTCCTCAGAAAATTGGACATAGTACTACCTGATGACCCAGCTATACCACTCCTAAGCATATACCCAAAAGATGTTCCAACATATAACAAAGGACACATGCCCCACTATATTCATAGCAGCCTTATTTATAATAGCCAGAGGCTGTAAAGAACCCAGAAGTTCCTCAACAGAGGAATGGATACGGAAAATGTGGTACATTTACAAAATGGAGTACTCAACTATTAAAAACAATGACTTTATCCATCCCTGTTGCAGCACGTTCTCTGTCCAACCACATTGGGGTAGTGACAGGCCTGTGATTGGACAGAAATAGTGAGGCAGAGCTGGAAGTTTGGGGAAGAGAGAGAAAGAGGTCTCAGAGGAAAGAAGAGAAGCCAATGTGGAGGCAGATGAACAAGAAGATGATCTCACATGGTTTTAAACAGTCACAAGTAGGTAAGATTTTCACAAAGTTGGAATAACTAGGTTAAAACATTACTTTTATCAATTGGCTCTGAAATTACTGTATTGGCATCTTGTAAATTGTGATCTTATTGTTATATGAATCTGATTGGATAACTAAGCCTTAAGAGTCATGTTTTTTAATCCAGTAACTAGGTGCTAAGACGACTGATTGTGGGGTTTGTGAGGCGTTGCATGGAAGTGTGATAAACTCACTAGCTGGGAGAGAGTAGCTCAGCATGAGAACATGCTGAGCAGGACCCTATCATGACATGTGTTGTGGCCCATCAGTATTGGTACTAGAGCATGAACATGGATGGGAGGGGGGAGGAGGAGGTTTGGCGGGATAACTTTTTTAATATTTCCCACAACATATTCCTTTTTAAGATTTGTTTCTCATAAGCCAAATCAGGTAATGACTGGCCTACTATAAGTAAGTGCTGGCACCTACATTTTATAAGAAGTGCTGTTAAATTGTCAATAAGCTAGGCAAAAATGTCTAATTTATACTTTTAAAAAATTACTATTGTCCACCATTTAAATTCATGATCTAATGTACAAAAAGAAATAAAGTTCCTGGACTGTAATATGTTTTTCTTAAGGTAAACTGTTGTGTTTTCTCCCAGAAAAAGGAGAAATAAGCAACACCTCTTGATGGCCTCTGCATCAGCTCCTGCCTCCAGATTCCTGCCCTATTTTGAGTTCCTATCCTGAAATCCTTCAATAATAGACTATAATGTGGAAGTGTAAGCCAAGTAAATCTTTTTCTCTCCAACTTGCTTTTGGTCATGGCATTCATTAAAACAATAATAATCCTATCTAGGATATTTTATATCAGGATTAATATATTCATGCTTGTACATCAAGTGTTTTAAACTTTACTGATGGAATAATCAGTAAAGTAATCTTATCCCACTCTCGCATATCTTTTAATAATTTGTCTAGCTCATGGATTTTTTTCTATAGCCATCAATTTAGTTTTGTCCTGTGGAATGCCTTATAATTTTTAGAGGATCAATATATGAAAGGGATGAAAATATGTTTTATATAATATTATCTAAATATAAAAATAGATGAAAAACTATTGCCTATGGAAGCTATCATCTTCTTCATTATAAAGGGCATGCAATCTTCTTAAAAAGATGACATAATTCTTCATGTACAAATATTTTCTCCCATTTCATAGACTAGAAACAGGACTGGAATGAGTTTATACAAAAAAATTGTGTTGAAACATTATTTTCTGATCAAACAAATTTTCTGGTCATCTCTTTAATTGCCAAATGGGAAAATGTAATAAGAACTCCCAAATTTAACTATTTCTTTTTATCTGTAAAGCCTTTATATACATATAACTGCTAACATAAAATACAACTTATTGTATGCTATATCTCTTGATAACCTGACTTTGACATTGAGTTCATAAGTCATGAAGAAGGAACTAAGAGGAAAGTTGAAGTTTATCCTTCCTTATATTTCTAAAGCAACTTAATACTTAATAAATAATTGTTTCTTAGGCTTTGCTTATGATTTCTAGGAATGTGTCTGAAAAAGTATGTTTCATTTTGAACATGATGTAATCACAGTGGGTGACTGGGTTGACTGAAATAGTATTCAAAGCATTAAGTACAGAATTCCTCAGAACATTGAGAGATTGCAAACATATGAGTTAGTCCATGTTATAAGCCAAATCCTATTACAAACCCATAGAATATGGTTTTAATTGTTTTTTGTCAAACTTCTAGCCTAAAGCTCAATCATTTTTTTAGCAAGAAACATTAAATATTTACATTTCCTTTAATAAAAGTTAACTGTGCATATACTATTTGCCTCTTACAGTTTTAAATGTTCCCTGTCTTTAAGGAGAATAAATAAACAGTTATAGCAAGTTGGTAATATAGCCTGTGGTAGAGACTGTTCAGGGAATATATAAAACCTTAACATTTATGTTAATAGCCTAGAAATAGAAAGACCAAGCAAAATTTCCAGTAATTTATTGCCTAATTATTATTTGTGTTCTTATCTGTTTCTAAGACTTATAAATATATACTGTTAAAACCTACTGGTGTGCATTTACTTTACTGGGCCCTTGGGACACATTGCCTTGACAAGCACTACTCACTGAATCACAGGCATACCATCTCTGGCACAAATTTAGTCTGTTTCTCTGCACAAGAAGGAAAGTACATCTGCAGGAATATTCTCTCCTCTATGACTATGAACCTCCAGATAGAGACATCATTAATATGAATATTCAATAGCTCCTAAAGTACCAAATGTTGTACATATGCCCAAAAATGTATGAACTGAAATATTCTTCACTTGGAAATGCTATACCAGTAAACCAAATACAATTATCCAAAAAAAAAATTATTAAAACTGCAGAGATGTTCAAATTTTGTCACCTGAACTTGAATTTTTCATTCCTTAGGAAGGTGAAAAGTTACATTTCATAGCATAAATGGGAAATGTTCAAGAGATTTTGAGTAAATATGTTATACTTAATACTGAATTTTAGGATTTTTTTCTGCAGGGCATGAAATGTAGCATAGAAGGCAAAGATAATTGAAGAAACTAAGTATAAAATGAAAATGGAGAGTCAACTGATAAAAACTAGCTAAGAATTTTAAAAGTTACTAAGTAGTATTATACCAAGGATACGTTGTTGGACAGATGTGCAGTTTGTATGTCCATGGAGCTACACAGAAACTGACACTTCTGGCTGTAGGCGTAGGGGGAAAGAGACAAAAAATAAGGGGTTAAGTACGTTATATGCCACCACTTCCTTCCTTGACTTTAAAATACAGTATTTGAGTACTCTGTAGGTTTGAGGAAACTCTTAGGTCAAAGTACTATTGTCATCCTTATACACTTTATATGTATAACTAGAGATAAAGGTACTCTTCACATTGTTCAAACTAGTCACCTGAGTGTTCCCTCCAAGGTGAACTCAGTTTGCATCTCAATCAGGCAAAGTAAGATTCCAGCAGAGCAAAGGAATGAAGGTGGCCTCTACTCTAGGGAAAGCTCACAGATCCAATGTGAACGGAAAAGGAGCAAACCAAGTTAAACTGCCCAGCCTCATCGTCGCTCAAGAGACGCCAAGAACCAGAAAATGATTCTTCTCACTTGATTCATCCCTACAAAATGACTCAAGTCAGAAAGTTAATTATTTCTGTCTAACACAAATGACTTATTAACTTATGTAATTTTCAACTCACAATAAAGGACATTTTGGAAAATGAGTCGAAATTCTATTAAAAACTTTAGGATGCTTACAGCTTTCAATTTTTGTGACTGAATAACTTCACCATTAGGTATGTCAGCTGCCAAGTTTATTAATGTACACAAATAGTTTACTGACCAAGGAAGACCAGGTTTACTAACTTACAATGCTAGGTGAGGTTCCACTTTAAGAAGGATTAGTGCCCAAATATAATTGGCTTTGTAGTTATGATTTGTGAAAAGAAGCAAATGGAAGATATCAGAAAAAGTATTCATCAATTTTTTAAGGGAAGTAATCTCTGTACTTTTGAACAATTGTATACTGAAACAAATTTATTTTCTTTCTGCTAATGGGAACTTTTTTCATGTGAAAGAATCAATTTATTTACACATTACTATTTTTCATTTTCTGAAAGGACTTTGCTGTGATGAATAATAAGGTGAGGCTGGTGGAGGCAGCCTTAATTATTAGGCTTGATCGTGAGGCTTTGGGCTGCAGCTGAAACCTGTCCTCCACAGTCAAAAAAGTGACATCAAACTTAATATTACAGAGAATATGCTCCATTTCCTAATGACTTATTAGATGACTCAATAAAGCATACATTGTCAAGATATGAAAAATGAGTTGATACTCCCAGAGACCACAAACCTTTCTCTATTTTGTTCTTTCTAAGGTATCACTAATCTGGTCATGACTGAATATTTCAGCTCTACCTTCAAGTCTATCTCCATTCCCATGGGCCTTTACAAAACAAAGAGACTCCTTTTTCTGCCTCTGTTGCCTTTTTTTAGAGCCAGATCCTATGTCCTATTTAAATTACTTCCAAAACCAGCCCATTTCCCCACCTACTCTTTTAGCCTATCATCTACCCGAACCACTGCACAAATCTGGAAATACAAGGAATCCAAATGCAATGTTCAAACCAGTTTCAGAACTAGTATCTGACCTCTAAAACCCAGAGTGGTCACAAGACTCAAAACTAATTGTCATTATTCTTTTTTCACAATCTATCATATTGGGGTAACTAGCAACTAAGAAACCAAACATACACCTAATCAAATATACATACCATTAAATACCACAAATGTCATAACTAAAGATATCTAGATCCCAGCACAAAAATCACAAACATGAAGAACCAAAACAAGATGTCTTCTCCAGAAAATAGCACAACCATATTGTATTAAGCCGTAAGCAAAATAGTTTACCTGAAGCACAAGATAACAACTTTAAAATATGTTATAAATATACTTAAGGGCTTTAAGGACGATATGAATAAATGTCTTAGTAAAGGTTGGGAAAGCATGAGCAAACAGTGAAAATAAAAAATGAAAACAGTTCAAGATATAAAGGCACATTTTAAGAATGAAATAAAATTTCTTCTTAAAGAAAGGCAAACTGAATAAAAAATTGTAAATGAAGATCCCAGGAAGTCAAACATAAACTTTAGAGGTAAACTGTATCACCAACAGACTAAAAGATGTGGAATAGAGAATTTTAAGTATTGAAGACAAGGTTAAAAGTAATGGATAGATCAGTCAAAGAAGCTGTTGAGACCTAAAATCCTAGGCACAGAAACATCCAAGACATCTGAGATTATATTAAAAAAAGAGAGATCTATGGTATAGAGGAAAGAGAAGAAATCCAGGAGAAAGGCACAGAAGATAATTTTAAGCAACTCATAAAAAATGCTCTAAAAATGCATATCAATAAACAAATAGACAGGACCATAAAATAAACTTCCCTTGAGCCATAATAATCAAATCATAAACTATTCACAAATTATTTATAACAAATAATATTAATATTGCTAAGTACAGTGAAAATTTCAAGACAAATACAACGGCATGCTCATTAGAATAACTCCTGCCTTCTCAATGGAAACTGTCAAAGACTTAAATAGATAGACTTCAAGGTCTGAAAGACCACAGATACCAGTCGAGATTACTATACACAGCAAAACTATCACACTACTTTAAAAAGGAAAGGATTTCATCATAAAAAACATTAAATTTAAGCAATTAATTTCTACCAATCTAGCTTCATAGAAGATGGTAGAAATCTAAAGAGAGGTATCATTACTCTGAAGAGGAAACAATGAATAAATAGTCTTAGAAAAGTTAAACAAAAGAGTTTAAAGCACTCACATGCACAGACAGCATTACCACCACATTTACCACAACAATAACCACCACCAATAACAGCAACCAATATCAACTTCCCAAAAGTTTAAAATATAATGTTGAAACAACACAATTTAAAAACCAAACAAACATCGGGCAGTGGTGGCGCACGCCTTTAATTCCAGCACTTGGGAGGCAAAGGCAGGCAGATTTCTGAGTTCGAGGTCAGCCTGATCTATAGAGTGAGTACCAGGACAGCCAGGGCTACACAGAGAAACCCTGTCTCGAAAAACCAAAAAAACAAAACAAAACAAAACAAATACCAAACAAACAACAAGAATTTCAGGATAGCAAGAACAATCCTGAATAAAGAGTTTATTGGTGATATCAACATCCCAGGTATTACAGAAGCTGTATTACAGAAGCTGCTTATTGTTGGCATAAAACGGATATACAGATATGTTGATTAGTGAAATCAAATTGAAGAAACAGACATCCACATCCTTACAAACATATGAATGCTGGCAACAACAAAAACAACAAAAAACAAAAAAATATATACTGGAGAAAAGAAACCACCTTTTTAAATTAATTAATTACTTTATTTATTTATTACTCCATATTTTATCCTCCATCCCACCCCTGTCTACCCTCCTACTGTTCCACATCCCATACTTCCTCCCCACCCCCTGTCTCCACATGAATTTCCCCACCCCCATGCCACCTGAACTCTAAACTTCCTGGGGTCTCCAGTCTCTTGAGGGTTAGGTACATTATCTCTGAATGAACACAGACCCGGCAGTCCTCTGCTATATGTGTATTAAGGGCCTAATATCAGCTGGTGTATGCTGCCTAGTTGGTGTTCCAGTGTTTGAGAGATTTCAGGGGTCCAGATTAATTGAGACTCTTGGTGCTTCTACAGGGTCATCCTCCTCCTCCTCAACTTCTTTCAGTCTTTCCATAATTCAACAGTAGTCAGCTGCATTTTTCCGTGAGTTGGGTACGCCTATCTGCCTCTGATTCTTTCAGCTGCTTCTTGGGTCTTCTGGAGGGCCATCATGCTAGGTCCCTTTTTGTGAGTACTCCATAGCCTCAGTAATAGTGTCAGGCCTTGGAACCTCCTCTTGAGCTGGATTCCTCTTTGATCCTGTCGCTGGACCTTTGAAAAGAAACTGTCTTAATTAAATGTTGTTGGTCAAACAGAATAGCTGCATACACCTGGGAGGGCATTTGCCTAACCCTGCAGAGATTTGATATGCCAGGGTCAGGGCATACTTAGTGGAAGGCCCACACTCTTAGAAGAAAAGGGGAAGGACTCTGGGAGGGAAAGACTGAGAGGGGGGCAGTAATATAAAATTAATTAATTAATTAATTAATTAGTTAGTTAATTAATCAAATATATAAAACTACTGTAAAACCTGAAAAAGAAAAGAAAGAAAAGAAGGAAAGAAAAGAATAGGAAAGAAGAGAAGATCCAAATTTATTATATGGTGGATAACCTAAGTATATATCCTAAATATGAAAGAAAAGAAAGTAAGACATAGGTTTTAACTAATTGGCACAGGAAATCACTCTATGTATAAGACGCTGATACCACAGACACTAAGTCCAACAGTAAATAGGACCTTGTGAAACTAAAAGGCTTCAGTGCATCAAAAGACATCATCATTTGATCATAGAGGCAGTCTACACAATGGTGAAAATATACATATCAGTTATAGATGACAGATGGTTAGTATCGAGAATATATGAACAATGAAAAACTGAACATAGAGATAGCAAACAACCTAATTAAAACTAGGTATAGCACTAAACATTATGTTCTCAAAATATAAGCTACAAATGGATGAGAAATGGTTTTAACCACTATAGGCATCAGAATAACAAATTAAAGCTACTTTGAAATTTCATCCTACGCTAGTCAGAATAGCCATTATTAGTTAATTAATATAACAGTGACAGCTTATTCTGGCAAGGATGTGGGAAACAGAGAATACTTATTCGTTGCTATAGGAAGTACAAACTTGTATTCAGTATGGGAATCAGTGTTCAAATTATTCAAAACGCAATTTATCTACATACCACAAGATCCAGCTATCCCACTCTTGGATATGTACCAAAGGACTCTTTATCCTGCTGTAGAGGTACTTGCTCATTCATGTTCATTCAGTGCATCAAAAGACATCATCATTTGATCATAGAGGCAGTCTACACAATGGTGAAAATATACATATCAGTTATAGATGACAGATGGTTAGTCATTATTTAGAATAGCCAGAAATTAGAGACAGCCTAGCTTTGAATAAATTTACTAATGGACAATGTGACACATTTATACAATGAAATATCATTTGACTATTAATAAAATTGAAATTATGAAATGTTGTGACAAATAGATGGAGCTAGGGACAATCATCCCATGTTACATAATCCAGAGCCAGGAAGAAATACTGTATATTTTCTCTTACATGTAGATGTTACATTTTATTCTTTAGAAATATGTATTTTGTTTATAATATCTAGAGAGGTTAGGTAGCTTGTAAGGTCTACAGTTACGACAGGGGAAAGGATCTTCCAAGAAAGCTGAAGTAGAATATAGCATTATAAAGGGATAAGAGACAAACTATAATGGGCATATTAAAGTGCAAAAGGGATGATAAAACATGAAAGAGGAGATATTGTAGAGAAAAATAACTAACATTAAAAATCTGTTTTAAAATCCACAAAGAAATCTATTTTTCTAGAAGATCCTTAAAATATAAACACATGTAAAAGAAATTTAAGTAGAGTGACTTATATATGGTAAAATGCCTTAACTATGCTACCAAATCAAACAGTCTCAGGACTGGGTCTCATCTCCTTGAATCATTGGCCAAATAGGCCTCCTGCAAACATTACATGCTTTTGTGAATGTGATTGATTGCCCTCATCCATCTGAAAGTAAAGTTCAAACATGAATAAATTGAGACAGTACTCAATTAGAAGCTTCTCTCATATTAACTAGCATTCACTTTTCTTAAAGGAAACCCTGTCTTGAAAATAAAAAAAAACAAAAAAACTAAAAAAGATCTATAATATCAACCTTCCTTCAAGATATAGTAACACAAATGTTATGAGGGTAACTGACTACAAGATAGAATCTAATCCTGATACTGTTAATTAGTTCATGAAACTAAGAATAGATAGGTCATGGGGCCCTAAGAGAAAAGCAACTGCTATTATTCTGCTAATGGAAAATAGCAATAAAATAACTAGTAATGTTCTATTGCTATACCAATATACCAGTGCATTGCTAAACCCATGTCAGACATTTTTTTTTTTCTTGAAGCAGACAACAATTAGCACAGATACACAAAACTGAACAAAGTACAGACAACGAGACACCTTGAAGCACTCAGCCTTAAATAGCTTTATCAAACTTCCTTCATGCAAGACTCAGGGATATATGTGAATGATGAGATAGGAAGAGTGTAAGAGCCAGAGGTGATTAATGACTCCAAGTAAGTAATATCTTCCAGACACAACAGGGCTCACGGACATAAGAATTCATAGAGACTATGAGAACATGCACAAGAACAACACAAATTCAAGACAGGGAGAAGAGTTAGCAGATACAAAATCCCATCCCTAAACCAGAGCCTTTTGCAATTGATAGCCTCTGAGAGGTTAAAAATACATTCACTTCAATGACATGAGGTTTATTAAATACACTTGAGTGCAGGACTCACAAAACAAAATAGACTCAATGTTTTGTGTGGATTTTTGATATTTATTTATTTTTTATTATTATAGATAATTGATTTTTGTCTTTTGTTTTTATTTTGAAAGACAGAAAGAAGAAAAAGTTGGACACAGAGAGCTAGGGATTACATGGGCAGACTTCAGGGAAGAGAGTGATTATGATCCAAACGTATTGTATAAAAAACTTAAAATAACTTTTTAAAATGAAAAAAAATAAGGTGGTATGCAATAAAGGAAGTCATCTGCTATAAATCTGAGTCCTCTACATTCACCTCTTATGTGTAACTGTAAATGCATATATATAAATTCACCTCACAAACACACATGTACACACATACATACACACGAGAGAGAGAGAGAGAGAGAGAGAGAGAGAGAGAGAGAGAGAGAGAGAGAGAGAGAGTACTTCCTATTTTACTACAGGAGCTCCAGATATAATTAATGTAACTGCTCCTTGTTACCAGGGACAGATTTTAAATAAATTAAAATTCTACCACTTTGAGGAGGGAATCTTCATAATTTTACTCCTCCTGAACCTATTATATTATTCTAAATGGAAATTGTTAGATACTTTTTCCCCAAGGAGTTCCTGAATGAAGGTAAATAGAATTCAACAGACCTCCTTTGATTTTGTTGAATGAAAGGGCTTTTCTGCCTCACCTGGGGATCCATCCCATATACAGTCACCAAAACAGACACTATTGTGGATACCAAGAAGTGCTTGCTGACAGGAACCTGATATAGCTGTCTCCTGAGAGACTCTGCCAGAGCCTGACAAATACAGGGGTGGATGCTCACAGCAGCCAACCATTGAGCACAGGGTCCCCAATGGAGGAGTTAGAGAAATGAATGAAGGAACTGAAAGGGTTTGCAATCCCATAGGAAGAACAATATCAACCAACCAGACACCCCAGATCTCCCAGGGACTAAACCACCAACCAAAGCGTACACATGGTGGGATCCATGGCTCCAGCCACATATGTAGCAGAGGGTGGCCTTGTCTGATATCAATGGGAGGAGAGTCTCTTAGTTCTGTGAATACTCAATGCTCCCATGTAGGGAAATGCCAGGGTGGGGAGTTGGGAATGGGTAGGCGGGGGAACACCCTCATAGAAGCAGGGGGAGGAGGGATGGGATGGGCGGTTCCTGGGGTGGGGGAAAACAGAGAAAGTGAATAACATTTGAAATGCAAATAAAGAAAATATTCAACAAAAAAAAAGTTTAAAAGAAAAAAAGAACAAGAACACCATGAGTTTTATAGGCAAATGAATGGACTGAAGTCGGAGATCCCTGTGGTTGAATTAGGAAGAGGCTATAAGAAGCTGAGGAAGAGGGCAACCCCAAATGAAGACCAGCAGTCTTAACTAACCCAGACCCCTGAGATCTCTCAGACACTGAGCCACCAACCAGGCAGCATACAAGAACTGGTCTGAGTCACAGGACACATATCCAGCAGATGACTACCTGAGCTGGCCTCAGTGGGAGAAGATGTGCCTAACCCTTGAGAGACTTGAGGCCCAGGGAGGGGGAGGTCAGTTGGGGAAGTGAGGACATCCTCTTGGAGACAATATGGAGAAAGAATATGATAACGAACTGTGGAAGGGCAGACTGTGAGGGGGGCAATGACTGGCCTGTAAAAATATAAAAATAGTAAAAAAAAAAAATTAAAATTAAAAATAGTAAAAAAATAAATTAAAAAAAAAGAAAAGGCTTTTCCATCACATTTATAGTAGTTACTATATTATTGCAATAGAGACTTCAGGAAAATATGTACATATTTATCTGCTTGTCCCCATTATATATTCTAGTTAATAGACTAATAGGTAGAATTCACATCTGTGGAGAGGATGAATTACTTAGAAACACACACTGTGTTTTCTAGAAATATGTATAAATTATACATGAAACTGGACATTAATTTCCTTCATAAGTTTTAGAATTATGTTTGATCCCTTCAGTTGCAATAGGCTTAATAAAATATCAAACTGGAGTTTTCAGAAAAGCTGGGTATGATTACTAGTCACACTCCACATTCATCTTTTGGTAGCTATTATGTGCAATGTAATAGCAAAAGCATCAGATTGAGATTGAGGTTTTTGCCTGGATAATGCCTCTATATGATTGTGTAATTCTAAATATCACTCAAATACCTTAAAACTTATAGCTTACTTGTTCTTTCACCTGAATGACTGACCTCTAGGACATTTTTCACATTTTCTCTGATTGATGGCTCTAGGAGATCTATCATCAATCATCATTGGGAGGACTGTGATAGTTTAAATGAAAACTGCCTCCCATTGATGCATTTACTTTATCACTTAGAGCCGAGTTGTCAACACCGTTTGGGAAGGTTGTGGAAGCTTTAGGATCTATAACCGTTCTGAAGGAAGTATGTCATTTGGGGTAGAATGAGTTAAGGGTTTACACAATACATTCAGTTCTCTCCCTGCTTCTTCAAACAATGAGATGTTATCATTCTGCTTGTGATATCAAACCTGCTATTTGGGTCCATGCTTCTCCATGGAGATGGACTTTTTTATCCCTCTGGAACTACAAGCACAAATCAAATCTTTCTATAAGTTGCCTTTATCATGCTATTGTATCATAACAACAGAACTGTAATTTATATAGAAGTTAGCAAAGAGAATGGGGTAGACTGTGTAGAAGAGTATGGGAATTTGGACTAGAAAAGTAGTTGGGATGTATATGCAGAGCTTAATATGTCATGATAGTGGGAGCCTAGAAGATAATAGTCCTAACAGTAAGCAGATGGTAAAGGCCTGACTACGTGTGTCAACCATGCATGATGCTATGCTGCCTCCCTGCCATAATGGAATCATTGTCCTAGAGCCATAAATTCAAAAAAAAAAAAAAAAAACTCCTTTTTTCTATAACTTGTTTTATCCGGTATTTTGTGATAGCAATGAAAGGTAACCAACAGAGATGGTTACGTGAGAGATGGGTGTGATATGCACTTGCTATTTTCTAGTATTAGGTCTGAAATGATATTTACTGTATACTATAAAATTGTCACATATTTTAGAGATGGTTGTGAGCTAATAGAATACTCTAAAAATATTTTGTGACAAAAGCATATTAACAGAATTACTTAGACAATAAAAAATGTTTAGGAGTTGGAACAAACTGTTAACTTCTCAGATTAGATACCATTGGTGGTAAACTTCATCTCAAGCTTTACTTCTGAAACACGAATGCCGTCCTAAGTTACAATAATTAGAGGTCATGTTATTTATGACCTCAAATACTGTTTCTATCAATTCTTAGATTCAGGCCAGTGAGAATAATAGTACAATGATTTAAGATACTTTTATAATATATTGAGCTCATTAGCATTTAAATGTGACGGATTTCTATCTTCTATACCATAAATAAAAATATTTTAATAATATAGATAATATGTAATAAGTAATAATATAAATAATATGTAATAAGATAAATAATAAAATACTAAGACAAACATTTCTAAATACCAAACAAAATTAAGCTTTAGACTTTTTTATCTATTATAACTAACCTTGAGACCTGAAGCAGAAAAAATAATGTGAAAGTTTATTTCTGACAATGGCTTTGTACTTTCAGGTCATTTGGGTTTTGTTTTATCATTTTTGTCTGTATTTTCTATATGTTTGGAGTCAAGCAGTTGGACAGAATTTAACTCCTACTGCAGTGAATAGGGTGTAAACTTATTAGTTCATATAGAGGCAAAGCATTAATAATCCATGCTAAGCCAATTTATATCAAAATAATTTCAGCTGTTAAGTATCTAAACTATGCTCTTGCTTTCTGTTCCCAATCCATCTTACATCTACAGCCTAAATTACATACCAGTGTGTGCCAGCACAGCAATGCATGCCAAATGATGTGATCAGGGATAACTCTTATTCTTTGGTCCCCTCAGGCAGGAAGCATTGCCTTCTGGCAGTAATGGTCTCTGATAGAGCTTCTTTCTTAAAGGCTCATGTGCTAGAAGCTTTGCTTTCACTGTGGCCGTGTTGAGAGCTGTCTTATCCATTAACAGGGGTGCCTAATAAGACACAGTTGAATCATAGAGGCATTGCATCTAAAAGGAATGAATATCCAAATGCTGGAAAAAAGTTAACACTTCTGAGAATGGGTTGGGTTGCCAGAGATGGAGAGATAACAAAACCATACACATTTCTCCTCATGTTCACCTGACCTTCTTGCACGAGCCTGCCATGTGACACTCTTTAGCCTTGGGACCTCCGCAGAATCCACTCAGGTGCCAGAGCTTCACTGCAGAATTGTGAAACATATATACTTCCTTTTAAAATGAATCACTCAGGCTCAGATATTTTTATAATGACACAAAATGTCCTTATACAGTGTATTTCAGGTAGTTTTGGATAATCTTTTTTTTCTTAAATTCTACTTCAGGAATTTTATATATGGAAGAAGTTTTATAACTTCTGAGATGATAAATTTTATACCTGTGGTTTGGGGATTTGATATTCATTGCCATTTAACCTATAAGCCCTAAGAAAGGAAGACAGATAACATATGTTCAATCTATCATCATGTAAGCACGATTATCTCCGAGATAGATAAACAATGCAAATAGAAATGACATTAAGAGAAAATAAACACTGAAAATTTTTAAATACAGATAAAGCAGAACTGCAGGACAAAGCAAGATGCACATAGATAATAATGTGGGAGAAAACTGGCCTGGGGAAATGACAGCATACTGTACAGTAACTTCACTCAAATTAGGAGTAATTGAATTAAAACACTGCATGATAACTTAATTTAATAAGTAATACAGAGTATATACCACCCTGTTGCATTCCTTCATTTATGACTGAGCACAGAGTCTTGCAGCTATGGACTCCCCTACCACTCTGTTTCATTAATGATTCTTAAATTAGGATGGCAATTTTTGAGAAGGCTTTATCATAAGAGAAACTGAGAGGCCAAATATACTTCATCTTGGAACCAACTTCCATATTAAAAGAAAAATGGGAAAAAAAAAAAAAAACGCCTGAGAACTTGGCCCTCAGCTGAACCTAAGCTACACCCAAGTACCAGGAAGAACCCCACTGCTTGTCCTTGGCCAGAGCTACTCCCTAGCTACTTTCTAGTAACAGTTAATCAAAGATTAATCTGATTGTTTTAGTTGTGCTTTAAGAGCATTTTTTTTTAATACTGTCTTGCTTCGGAGCACCCACCTGTCAGCTTACAATAGACATTCAGTTAGATGCTTGCCAAACTGCACAGTCCCTTACTGACTTCCATTTCCTATAAAACCTTGTCCCAATGAGAGTTACTTCCATTTCCTATAAAACCTTGTCCCAATGAGAGTTGGGAGCTGCTTCACCCAACTATATCTGACTTTCCCACATCTCAGACTGTTTTCCCACACCTGGAGTGGTGTCTCTGTGCTTCCCAACAAACTGGCACCTGCCTTGTGGTGGCTTGGGATAAGCCAGTCAAACTCCTTGGGTTCTGCCTCCTTCAGAGGCAATGCTCAGCAGCAGAGCAGACCCAGACCCACGTACTCCTCCTCTATACAAATGATAAATGGGCAAAGAAAGAAATTAGTGAAGATGCATTTTTAGTAAAATGATTCCCCATCATTACTTCTCAAATTGTCTTCCACAACAATACTTGTACACTGTTTTCCCTCTGATCATGCACATTATGCTTAAATATTTTGCAATTTATTTAATAATCTGTATGTGTATCACTTATTATTTTCATGTTTGTTTACCTAATTTACTTTATATATTTTTCTCTTTTCAAATGTTGTATATATTGACTTAACGTAGAATGTTCTATAATTTACTTAAATTTAATATATGCAATTCCTTTAGCCAATATTTTCAAGATTGTAAATGAAGCTATAAATTCCCTATAACCTTTTAATAATAGCCATAAGGATGTTGTGGTCTCAGGAAATTAAACATACTGCATGCCAGTATGGAAACGGAGGACATATTACACATAATTAGGAATGCATGGCATTCAAATGATAAAGTGAATGAGTTTGTCCTGCTTTATAGTTAGAGTATGTTAATGAGGACTGTAGGAGTCTTCAGTGCTACACCAAAAGACTCATCCGTGAGATTGTGATTGTGCTTGTGTGGTACCAATTGAAAGTTGAAGGTGGCCAGTCAGCTGAATGGCTGTTTCGCTATGTTAGTATAACTCCATGTTGCTGATATAGAAACATAATTATCTAATGATGCATTTGTTACAATGCATCGCTATTATTATATAATCACCCATGCAAGTTAACTTTTTGAGAACCAATCAAATTCCTCAAGTAGTGAGAAAGTGGACATGATTTATTTCTGTTGTCATTGTGCAGCATGCATGTGCTTTTAGCATCTCAAAGCCAAGGTGCTCCCAAGAAATGTGTCAAGATTTAAAGTAGTACATGAACAACAATTCAAAACAGAATTCAAGAAACTAAAACTTATATACTCCTACTCAGTAATTCAGAAAATAATTTGCAGCTATATCCAAAACATATTTATGTTATATGTAGCAGGAAATGCTAGCATTTATAATTATTTTCTGTCTTAAACAAAAAATATTTTTATTACTATTGAACAAGAATTAGTTGTCTTTAATCTATGAAACTTTTTTCTGGTATTAAATATTCCACTGTAATAAATGTAGTCACTCAGGGCTCTCCCATCTCTAAATATTTGAGTTTTAATTTCTCCCTTTATAGGTATGAGTGTTTACTTGCATATATGCCTGTGCACTCTTTGCATGCCTAGTGCCCATGCAGGCCGGAAAAGGACACTGTATCCCCTGGGATTAGAGTTTCAGATGTTTATGTACCACCAGGTAAATGCTAGGAAGTAAGTATAGGTCCTCTGAAAGGGCTGTTCCAACTTTCAGGCCCTAGAGGATTCCTCTTAAAACTTGGAGACAAAGAAAAGGGAGTGATGTCTGTGGTAGATTGATAGGAATGATCCCCATAGACTCATGTGTTTGAATACTTAGTCAATAAGGACTATTAGGAGGTGTTGGAGTATGTGTGGCTTTGTATGTCACTAGTGGGTGAGCCTTGAGGTCTCAGAATCTCAACCCAATTTACCTTTAGCCTGCAGACCTAAATGTAGAGCTCTCAACTATCTGTCTAGTTGAGAGCTCTACATTTAGGTCTGCAGGCTGCCATGCTTCATACCATAAAAGTAATGGACTATACCTCTGCAAGTTAAGCCAGTCCCAGTGATTTTTTTTTTTTTTTT
>JADRCC010366876.1:0-15498 GCA_019843855.1 Hylomyscus alleni
ACACACACACACACACACACACACACACACACACACACACACAGCTGTTTGGCCCTAGAGGATTTCCTGACTTTCTTCCAATATCCAGCCTATCTTACTGACCATTGAAAGTTAGGTTTGGGAGCTGCCTAGGTTACTACACTCCTAGAAGCAAATGCTAGTCTGAAAAATTAAGTGATTAAAACCATAAAGGGTTTTTTTTTTCCTGAAAAGATTATGATCACATTTAGAAGAAACTTGATTCTGAGAGGAAGGCTCTGTCTTAGAGTAAGCTGATCAAAAGGGTTTGTCCCATAGAGAAGGAAAATGGGGAAGAGCAGGCAGGGGTTGTGGCAACAGGATGATGCCATCAAGGGGAATCTCATTCTGTAATTCTAAGGCTGAAAGAATTTACAGGAATTGTATGACTTGCATCACAACCTGTCTACTTAGGACTGAATAGTGAGGCCATGGGAAAACTTGATGAATGTTTAAAGTAGGACACTCTTCCAAAATATTTCCCACCGGAGGAGTTAACTGGCTCCTGTAAAGAGGGTTGGAGCTGGTTAGCAACTCCACAGATTCCATCAGATTCACTGTCCCTGGCTAACAAGAACGAGGTAGAAGTGCAGTACTCAGAATTTGCAACTCAGAAAAGAGGAGCAGCTTCCTCTGCCCCTGGCCATCATGGTGCTCACAATGGTCTCTCAGTTTAAATAGTCACCCATTTGCACACATTATCTTTTCATTTGTCAGGAGAAAATGTTTATTCTTACAAATTAAATGCACATGTTAAAACATGCATATAACACCACCAATATGTATGGATGACACTAATAACAGAGAGAAACTCAGAAAATTTCACTTTTAGGGAGGGGTCTACATGTAACTGTCAAACTTGTGTCCATACCAATGTTTTTCCTTGTTTAATTAAAATATAATTCTGTCATTTCCCCTCCCTTTCCTCCCTTCTGCCCCTTCTGTTTCCCCCTCTAAATCTCAAGTCCTACTCCTCTTTACTTATTGTTGTCACATACACAAACAACTGAAAAATTATAGAACTATAAGCTGCTGTGTCTATTCAGTATTGTCTGCACATATATGTTTCTAGGTCTGACCACTTGTACTTGTATATCTGTCTTAGGGATTCTCTTGCTGCCATGAGACACCATGATCAAAGAGCAAGTTTGGGAGGAAAGAGTTTATTAGGCTTATACTTCCATAATGCTGTTCGTAGTAGAAGGAAGTCGGGACAGGAACTCAAACAAGGCAGGAACCTGGAGGCAGGAGCTAATGCAGAGACCATGTAGGAGTTCTGTCTACTGGCTTGATCTCAATGACTTGCTAAGTCTGCTTTCTTAAGGACCACTAGCCCAGGTGATGGCAGCACCCACAATGGATTGGGCCCTCCCCATCAATCACTAACCAAGAAATGCCTTAGGGTTGGACCTTAAAGAGGCATTTGAGATTCGTTCCTTTTAGAAAACACTAGCTTGTATGAGTGATGTAAGATTAGCTAGCACAATAACCAATCAGAAGGCTCATTCCTGGGAAGACTAATTCTCCTTCTTTGGGCAAGTGTTAATTGCATGTAGCTCTTCACTAAAACATAAACTTGACAGGAAACAAATCTCTAGCATATATTCAAACTCACAGAGACTAAACAACTCATTACCGAATGATGAATGGGTCACAGAAGAAACCAAGAAAAACATATTTCCTGTAACTAAATTGAAATGAAAACACAATCCAAGAAAACTTCTTTAACTGCCCCCCAGAACACCATGGAGGAGTGGTGCGGGTAAGGCCTCGTTTGAGGGAATGTAAGTGGCCTCTCTAGCTAATTTTTTTTTTTTTTTTTTTTTTTTTTTTGCACTTATCAGATTCTACACATGCTCAGTAAGCACCTTCCTTGCTGGCTCACCGGACATCCTTCCAAGCTGAATGTGCACCCGCACCTGGCACGAGCCTGGGCACCAGCTTGTTGGTGTTTACCACCAGCGTTGCTTGGCTACCGCGCTGCCAACTGCACCTGCAGTTGACAGCTACTGAATCAGCACGGAGCTTTCCTGCTATGACTTGGCTCTGGGTTTTCTCTGATACCGAAATCTTTAGGAGCTGGCTTACTATAAGTTTCCGTTCTGGGTTTAGGGGGCCCTTTTTAGCATAGTCTTTTTAGGTTGGGGATGTGGGAGAAGCTTAACAGGAGGGAAGGAGCCTTCCAAGCAGATATTTACCATGCAGATGCTCTTCCACAAAAAGCAAAGGACGCCCCTGGGCTTCTGTGATGGTCTGGATAATACCTTCGTGGGCTTTGGGAGCAAGGATGAGAGAGGTTGTCGACCGCCCAAATACCACGCCAGCTATGCACCTTATTATCCGATCCACAAGGCGGCCAGCACGGGCGACGTAGAGACAGTAAAGAGCTTTGTTGAACGGGGAGTTTTTGCCATGGAACAAGTAGACTGGAAGTACAGGTAACGGTGGGGTTGCAGCTGTGAGAGAGCAGGCAGGTACCTTGACTTCCTGTCTAAGGTGAGAAAGAGAAGCGTCTGCCATTAATCTTAGGATATACATTTGGGAAAGGTGTAACACCCACCTGCTCCTCATTAGCAGCAAAAAGAATCAAGATCAGCGCTTCACGCCTTTGACAGTTCTTTTAGAACACTTACTGGCCTCTTCAAGGGTTTCAACAAAAATACAGCTTTAGTGTAGCCATTGCAAAAATCATGTCACACGCATTATGGGAAAGATGCATAACAGAAATTTCTAATATGTATCAACTTCCCGTCTAAAAAGGTTTTTTTGTTTATTTATTTATTTTTAATGAAAGTTGATACTTCAGGTCGGTGTATACCCATGTATTCACATGAATGCAGGAATGTGCATTTCCTACTAAGAGAATTTACAAGGAGATTTTAAATGCAAGGACAGCTTTGTGTTCCTATACTTATGCGTTTGCTTATCTCATCTTCTTTAGTTGTGGGTACCATGTTCACTTCATAGCTTTCTGTACTTACGACCCCCTCCCTTGATAGTTTAAACACTCCTAAAGGATTACCAGTGTCTTCCTCGTAAGCCAGGCATGCTCACAAGATTGACAGTGAGTTCTGGTTTTCCTACAAGTGTTAACTCCAGTGATGTCTGCCACACAGTAGGGTGACTTCTGTCGCATAAGTAGGGCTCATTGGCACCTTTGGCAGTTTTCAAATCACTGAACTCATCTTGACTTTTCAGTGATGTCCTGCCTTTAGGCCACCACTATTTCTCAACCCTTCGTGGGCAGATGCCTGAATTCCCATTGTTCCATGACTTCTATCACTTCAGGTTTCTCTGCATTGGTACCCTAAGAGGAGCAGGTCCCGTGAGAACTGCCCAGCTCATACTTGCCCTCCATCATCAGGACTATGGCCTCTGAAGCTGAGTAGTTGGTTTTTTTTGTTTTTGTTTTTTTTGGGTTTTTTTTTTTTTTTTGTTTTTTCTGAGACATGGTTTTTCTGTATAGCCTTGGCTCTCCTGGAACTCACTCTGTAGACCAGACTGGCCTCGAACTCATAAATCTGCCTGCCTCTGCCTCCCAAGTGCTGGGATTAAAGGTGTGCACCACCACTGCCCGGCAAGCTGGGTGCTTCTTGACACATGTATCAGAAGTCTCACAGCAGAGTACCTGAACACTGGCTCTGTGCTGGTCAATAGAAAGTATCTATATTATAATCTACAGAAACAGTTTGGGGAATGTTGTCACCAGTGAAATTGTCTGCTCTTTGTAATAAGAGGCAACACAGCGTCTTTTCTTCAGGAGAAAATTAAAATTTAAAATACAGAGTCATTAAGTGCTTCCTAGTTATTATAATGACATGTGTAAGCTTTAAGAAAATGCTTTTGACGTTCATAAAAATCCCTTTTGTACTCACAGGACTGCTCTGCATTTTGCCTGTGTCTATGGCCATCCAGAGGTCGTGACATTCCTGGTGGAGAGCAGCTGTGAGATTAGTCCAAAGGACATTAAAGATGCCACCCCTCTAATTAAGGTATATTATAGCCATCAGCTTCAGATGATAAGAATTTGAAATACATTTTTAGATGAAAAGATGAAGCTGTGTTATTTTAAAAGGCAACTAAAATACTGAAGCCTGTGGAACGCTGATCTTGAAGTCTTTAACCATCTATGTGTTGGTACCACATCCACAGGCCTCCCAATGCAAGCAAACGGAATGCCTTGATATTCTCTTGAAGTATGGTGCTGACCCCAACATTATGGACTGTAGCGATAACACTGCTCTGCACTACGCAGTCTACAACGGGGATATCAAAACAGCCACTAAGCTACTTGAATACAAGGCAAACATTGAAGCAGTAAATGAGGTACGCACCACCCAGGTTTAATTCTAACCTACTGGAAACACACAGATTTTTAATAGCCATGTGTATGGAGAGTCAATTTTCTGTGTTTCAAAGCTTAGTCTTTGGGTGAAAATGTTTTGAAATAACTCAATCACTGAAGATGCCACTGTAAATAGTGGTATTTTGAAAAAAGCATTACATGGTACAGCTTTCTTGAATGCATTTCTGACAAATATTTGTCAAAACAGTGAATTTGCAAAAGCTCCAATTTGCCTGTTTTTAAGTCTAACAAAAGCTTTTTCTTGACTATTTTAAAATGACAACCAAAGCAAACATTTGCCTTTGATATCAAATTTACCTAGAAGGAGAAGGAAATGTTTTATGATAAGCGGACATCTGGATGCTCAGATAAGTTCTGCCATGTGATCAAGCTGTGAGCAGTAAAGCCAAAGGAGGAGAGATACAAGGGGAGGTTGATGAGAAATACTCATGCAGAATTGGGAAAAAGATTATTGAGGGAAACCATGAAGAAGTCTTGAGGTTTTTTTTTTAATGACTCACTTTATGTATATTTATTCTGTGCTCTATAACTTGGTGATAATAATTCCCAATTGGAGAACATTACTGGTTTCAAGCATGCTTAGAAGTGAACTTTAGTAGTACTCTGAAGAAATCAGACTGTCATTGAGTTGGTGGCAATTACACAGAAAACAAAAAAGAAAACAATAAGTGATTCACCATGAAATGACCCTTGTCAGGCAGAAATTGCCATTTGGGTAAGAGCCTAAAGTCTGCTCTCAAATCTACGATGCTTTGATGGGATTTGGCATTTTCATATAATCAAGTTATATTTTGAATGCTCTATTGCTGCTTCTGCCCCTACTTTGCAAATGAAATGGAGTTTTCAACAAAGATGGTGTTTGTCTGTTTCTCTCTTTTGGCCAAATCCTGGGATGATATAGAGAACTGGTCTACCTGTGAGAGCCAAGGTGGGAATGATGCTTGTCTGCTTCTTCATGCAAAACAAATAACTGAACTGGGCAGCACAGTGATTGGGCGAGGGTCTTTAAGACACACAAGTGTCTAGATTTGTGTGTAATGTCTGAGACAGCACAAATATTTAGACATGTTTCCTTTAGGATTTCAGATTCTAGAAAAGAATTTTACTTTTTTTTTTCCACACAAAATGTAAACCACACCCACAATAAAGTTTAGGGGTTTTTTTTTGTTTGTTTGTTTGTTTTTGTTTTTTTGTTTTTTTTTTTTTTTTGGTCTAAGAACTCAGTAGTGTCCATAGATATAAAGTCCTCCAGGGGCTGCATCCACAGGGGCTGAATCTACAAGAAAGCCTTATCCTCCCCCACACACTTTTTTAATTAAAAAAATTATGGATGGGTGTTTTGCTTGCATATAAGTGTACAACATGCATGCAGTACCCACAAATTCAAAAGAGAGCGTCAGCTTCCCCTGGAACAAATTACAAATGTCTGGGAGACACTTTGTGGATGCTGGGACTGGGACCCAAGTCCTTTAGAAGAGCAAACAGTGCTCTTAACCACTGAACCACTTCTCCATCTCTTGAACATTCTTTTTTGTTTTGTTTTGAGACAGGGTTTCTCTGTGTTAAATCCCTGTTAGTCCTGGACTCTCTTTGTAGGTTAGGCTGGCCTTGAACTCATTCCTCCTGCTTTTGCCTCCAAGAGTGCTGAGACTGAAGGCCACACCCAGCCCAAGGAGATTCTTAAAGAAATGTGGGCTTCCAGCTGCTCGTAGTGATCAAGTCTAGAATGCTTTGAGCTCATTTTATTGTCTGCTGCCTGTGACTTAGATAGGTATCCCTATTGTCTGAAGCCCACAAGTGCTCCCGTTTGCTACAAACCTCTTCATGTTACCAGATGGCATCTACTTAGCCTCAGTGTATGTTTGCAACAACTTAATGGTGTCTTGTGATAAAGATTTTAAACTTTTTATAAGTTTAAACAATTTATAAAGATACAGTCATTTTCTCCTCTTAGTTCCTTAGCAATGGGATTGAACTTTAAGCATTCAACGTTGCCATTTTAAAACTTTTTCTTTATCTCTGTCTCAAAGATATTCACATTCAAATGCCTGCATGTACTATCAGGTTAATTGTAGTTATCTCTAAAAGATTATGACAATTGCAAACAAAATTGCACCTTTTTGTACAGATGAAGTGACCTAGTGGCTTTCTTCATCCTAAAAGTAATATGTATAGATCACTGTTAGAATTATTATGGATAAAACAGTTGCCTTTTTTACTCCCAGCTCATCTTATGGTTTGCTTAAAAACAGCTTAAAGTAGTAATTAAAATGAAACCAGAATAAAAATAGATTTAAAAATAGCCTAGTCACAAGCCATGATGTCATAGATCCTAGAATCATAACACTTAGGGGACTGATGGAGAGAACCATGAGCCCAAGATGATAACCTGAGCTACCCAGTGAAAGTCTGCCACAAACAAACAAACAAACAAACAAAAAACCAACAAAAACAAAAAACAAAAACAAAAAACCAAAAGCCAACTGCAATAAAACCCAAAAGTAGTTGTGCTGGCACTTAAGGTATATGTCATCACACACCTAGGGCCTGGGATTATTACTACAATTGAGAATGGAATTTAATATTGAGCTCTCTAGCAGTTAAATAAGAATCTTGTCTTGTAATAAGAGCAATCAAGGTTCTTTCGAAGCCTGTCCATTTAAGTGAGAGCCCACTTTCCTACGTGACTGACAGGGAATGGGATGCTGATGTTGGTGTCCCAGGCTCTGCCCCCCTGCCCTTCCCACACACACACATGAAAGGGAATGAACAAGTTTCCTCTGAAACTGCAGGAAGCCTCTGCTCCATCTCAAAGCTCTCAACACCGTCCCTTAAATGCTAACATCTACCGTAAAAAGCAGTTTAAAAAAAAACATAGAAATTATGCAAATAAGAGGATTTTTGTCTGATAGAGGACCCATACTTCAGACAGGTGGTAATGCAGTCTTTTTATTGGCTCATGGGACAACTGGAAAGGAGATCTTTCTTCATAACTTAGGTAGAAATACAATCTAGACCAAGGAATTTAGCTCCTTTGTCAGCAATAATAAAGAAAATCCTGACTTTTGTGGCTTTTATTATGGACTATTGAAATAAATATACAGAATGAAGAAGCTTTTGCATAGATGGCAGCCATCACATGACCACAACACACTATGATGCACGGTTTGACAGAAGCAAAGCCTGTGGCACTAGGAAGGGTTTGCTGTGGATTTTCGGGATGAATCCATGTGATCACTCTGGGTGGGGAGAGATTCATGGAAAAGGAGGGGCATACGAGGGAGTCAGGTCGCTGAGGAAGGAACTGTCAGCCACTTCTCATCGGCATTTATAATTTTGTGCTCAGGGATTTATTAATTTTCAGTTCATGACTGATTTTTATTTGGACAGAACAAGATCACACCACTTTTGCTTGCTCTGAAACAAAACAAGGAGAAGATGGCAGAATTCCTAATCAACAATGGGGCTAATGAAAAGACGTGTGATTTCCTGGGAAGGTATTTGTTTTCAAGACCTCCATCTAAATTTCTGAGTCACAGTGTGTCTTTTAATGTCTTTGCAGTGCTTATCAGCTTTGCTTCCTCTATGCTGCTTCCTTAAAGAGGAACATGTGCTGGCTGGCTGGCTGTTTGCATCAAGTTTCTTTGCAAACTATTATTGGGTTATCCCTCAGTGACTGACTTTCTGTTATCTCATGGTGCGATCCTTTTTTCACTTTCCCCTCTTTATTTTGAAACATTATCACCTGGCATGGCCAAAAGAATGAAAAGCTACATTTGTTGAAGAAGTTTGGATGAGTAAAATTCATAGCCAAGTGATAAGGAGAAACCTCAGTATTCGCCCAAGACCCAGCTTATTCCAGCTTTCTTACTTCCCGATTGGGTGACCTTAGAAACTTTGCACATTGCTAGGTTTATTTCCTGATTCAAAAGCAGTGCCCATTTGTGCCAGTACCTATTATATGTTGTGCCCTGTTTACTTCCAGTACCCAATCAAACATCGTTACTACTATTTTTATTTAAATGTTTTATTTTGTCATGCAAATAAGCTTTTTTCCTCTTTTGATCTTCAGTTGATTATGAATTGTAATATATCAGACTAAGGAAGAAATGACCAATTCTTTACTTAAATATTCGTCTACTTTGATAAATAGTTTCGGTATCTGTGAAAGGGCATTGAATGATAAATTCTGCTATGTGATACCTAAGTGGGAGGGTGGGTTTCTGTTTATTTACTCCTATTCATCCTGGAGATGCTTTACAGAAGAATTATTTGAACTCCCACGATGTTTATGTCTGTTAGTAAATGGTCAATTCTATATGCATAGGCAATACTGGTAGAACAAGTGCAGCGAGAGGCTTAACAATCTTACTAAAGTAGCCAACAGCAAGGTTCTCTCTCTGCTCTTTTAGAAGCAGCCTTATGTATGCTGTAAGGTGTGGGTCAGAACTTATCATCAAGCTGCTTCTTCAAAGAAATATTGATACCTTTAAGCAAGATGTTTTTGGATGGACAGCAAAGCGTTACGCCGTTGAGAGTAAAAGCAAAGTGTAAGTCTTCCCATCTACTCGTTAATTAACACGAAATGGAGACGCAATGTACTTACACAGACCACATCTATGCGTTCAGATTAAGTTGTTTTGGAATGGCCATGACATAGTCCACCCCAGAAACTAATCAAAGCTAGAGATGAGTTAGAAATGGCAATGGATGTAGGATCCTTTGGCTCAGGATTTTTATTTTGTTTATGTGTGTGTGTGTAGTGGAGTGGGGGTGGATGCTGACAATTTAACCTGTGACTTCCCATGAATTAGGCAAGCATTTTATCCAAGGCTTATACCAAACTGTCTCTTTGGTTAGGACTTTTTAAACTCTGTAGGTGAAGAAAATTTGTAAAACTCCAGTCTTGAGGGTGTATAATGATGCTCATCAAAAGAAACCCCAGGGTTGAGTCGTGGGGAGCTACAGGTAACATTATCTGAAGGAAATGCACACGTACTCAAGTACATGCAATCAGGGAAATGCACAAGGACTCCAAGTCTCAGAACTCCAAGGGCCTCCAGCTTTTAAAGCATGCTAATCATTTCTGCCAGGCCCATGTGATCTCTGTAATTGGGCACTTTTATTTTGAAGTGTCCTTCTAACTCCCACTATTACTTTTGCCACATAGTTTGCCCCTGATCTTCTAGAGTGGTAGGTCCAATGGGACATTTGGAGTCTCTGGGCACCCTGGAGAGACTGGAATATGCCATGGGTCTGGGAAATATTGGGCACTTGTTGATACCAAGAAAACTGAGTGAACTGAGAGTCACGAGGATATTTGGAAACCCAGGAGCACTTGGCCACCTGAGTGAATTGGGAATTTGAGGAACCTGGAGGCATTTGGGAATCTGAGGTCACCAGAGGTCCTTGAGGGTCCGGGAGCATTGGGTAATCTGGGACTTTAGTAGACTGAAAGGCCTTGAAACATCAAGATGTTGGGTGCCATTGGGTGGGATATGGAAGGACACGGACTTGCTGTTGCATTGTAAATCCCAGGAAATCATATTGATGTCAAGTATATTCTAGCATTTTGCTATCTAAGGAATCTTAGGCCTTTTATCTTTACTATCCAAGTGTTTTGCATTTTTATAGTCCGAACGTAACTCATACATTTGAGGTACAAATAACTTCATGTTGTTGTTAACTAGATCTGTTTAGATCTTGAAATGTTAAATGGATGATTTTCTTTGAACTATGTGACAAAGAATAGAATAGCTAATAACAAAAGCAGACCTTAATATTTTTTTGATAACCTCAACGTAAGAATATCAGATCTTGCAAGGAAATACATGTGAAGTGTTATTTGAGATTCTAAAACAGTTCAGCCATAAGAAACAAATGACCTTGTGCCTTTTCTATTTGTCATACATACTTATCTTATTGAATCATACCAGCCTGTATATAAAAGCACTAAAATCATTACTTTTAAGAAGAAGACATCAAGCCTAAGATAAACAATATGTCCAAGAACAAACAATTATTGGCTATAAATGTAGGATTTCCTGAGTTCAGGACACTTTCCATTATGCTGAGAAAGCTTAGTTCATGTATGGAGTTAGCTTGCTTTTGATTCATGACCCTTACACTCTATATCTTCCTTGGTCAGTTATAAGCTTAATACAATACAGAATCCACATGTTTATAGCATATGTTTAAAAGTTGTGAAAGTGTCATGGATAGTGCCTGAAATACTCCTTCAACTGTAAAATGATAGGCAAGTGATTTCATATCAACGTAGAATAGTAAATTAATTAGTCGTTCTTTGGGTACATTACAGTAGGAAGTTACTTATTGACTACGATGAAGAGGAACTGAGACAAAGATGTTCAGGTAATACTTTTGACAGGGAACTTCTCTTGGTTTCTCAACTGGAAAAAAGAGGGAAGAAAGTTTGAAATTAAATAGAAATTGAATTGTTCCCCCCAACTCGTTTTCTAAGGTCCTAGAGATAAGAATAAATTTTTTAAAGGTTTATTGACTGTATGTATATGAGTACACTGTAGCTGTCTTCAGATACACCAGAAGTGGGCATCGGATCCCTTTACAGATGATGGTGAGCCACCATGTGGTTGCTGAGAATTGAACTCAGGACCTCTGGAAGAGCAGTCAGTGCTCTTAACCACTAAGTCATCTCTCCATCCTGAGATAAGAGTCTTTTAAGAAATAAATTATATACATTTTTTAATCCAAAAATTCTTATCTAAAATTATTTTTACTTTTCTTTTGAAATTTGTATATGAGTATGTAGAAGGAAAAATATTTAAAAATCACATTTATTAAGTGAATAGGTTCATACATGTTGTAATGTTCTCTAATTAGCATTGAAATGTACTCATGGTCTGCTCCTCATGGAGATGATTTTTTTTTCCATTAACCATCATCTTCGCACTGACATATGCACATGGCTGGTGTTACTTACATTCCCTGAGAACAAAATCACACTTGGAAATCATAATGTTATACTTACTTGGCATGAAAGCAGACAGGAATGGTAGTGTGAGGAGGGAATGTAGCTGCAGGAGGAGGACTCCACGGGATGGGGAGGGTGAAGAGAAAGGAGATACTAAAGCACTGTATGGTGAATGTCAGGATCAAGCTCATTACACTGTATATTAACTTAGAAAGTTATAAAATGTGTATTCCTATTTTCTACTAGTGTACTTCTGTCCTTGTTCCTAGTTTCAGAGTTAAGTTCCAACAGCCTCAAAGAGCTATGCTCGGCCACCCATCCCAATGGAAATATTAACATTTCCAATACTGTGAAAACCAGAGAAATATTCAGTCAATGTACACTTTGGGAAGAGGAACACATAAAGAAATATCAAGCTCATCTTCAGGGTCCTGACACAGATTTGGGATAAGTGATGTCAGAATTGAGGCCAGCTGAAGATGTTGCATAATTCAGAAGCCAGGGTCAAGGGGTGTCTGAATGGATGCAGGACTGGTTCTGCTCTACAAAGTGATCTGAACAACAATATGGACTGACCAATACCCTCAGAGCTCCCAGGGACTAAACCACCAACCAAGGACTATACATGGTGGGACTAATTGTTCTGGCAGCATGTGTATAGTAGAGGACGGCCGAGTTGGTCATCAAGGGGAGGAGAGGCCCTTGGCCATATGAAGGTTCTGTGCCCCAGTGTAGGAGAATGACAGGGCTGATAAGTGGGAGAGGGTGGGGTGGCAGGCATGGGGAGGGGGGAGGCAACAAGCATTTGTTCTTGTTGTTTTTGATTGTTCATTAAATATTATCTAAAATAAAAAAAAAAAAAAAAAAAAAAAAAAGAATCCTTGTTGGTTGAGGGGACAAGCTGCTTCCCAGCACAGGATTGTTCCTGCTCCAGGGACAGCCCTGCCATTTAACGGACTACTGCCTTTCTCAGGGAATAGGTTTATCATCCAAACTTCTCTTGTCACTGGGGAAAAGGTTTCATTGGATAAATAGGACTCTTTGAACACCACTTGGGAATCTTAAATGAGAGACTGTGAAAACTGATTATGAGTTGGACCAGTTATTCTTTGTGAGTTCAGCCCTGAAGGGGAATGGTATAGACTATGCCTCACTTGGTTTTAGGAGGACAGTTCCTTAGCGTTTAATATACCTGTGTGCCAAGGTTAGTGGGTTGTGCAACACACAGGCCACAGCTTTCCAATGGAGAGGGGCTGAGGCCCTTTCACAGTTCCAGTTACACTGCAGGCCTGAGCCCATTGTTGGTACTTTTTAGCATGATTTCTAAATGCCTATGGGATCCGGATGAGTTAGCAGAATTAAAATACTTGATAAGAACTACAGGCTTGAGAATTCTACTCCTTGCAGAGCCTTTGTGAATGTTGGCTGCCTTTGCCATCTCCATGGACTGATCATATCTCCTTTTGCTTTCTAGAGACTACCAGGAGATATGCTTGCATAACGGTAATGACTTTTATAATAGCATTGAATTACTAAGTAGGTACTGTGTAATGTATTTAATACTTAACAATCACCTGTTTCAAAGCCCATCCTGCCTACCATGGAAGTGAAAGATTCTCCTCAGAGTGAAGCACTGAAAAAGATAGAGACAAGACCATCAAAGTCAGGTAAAATTCACAGTTTAAGTTACTTTTAAAAGAAGTAGATGAAATATTAATGGCCCAGGCTGTCCATCCCTGTTGCTACCCACCAACAAAGAGATGGTGTAAGTTGTCATAGGCAGCATTCCAACATCAATATTTCAGTAAAAGGTTTTTATTAGCACACATAAAAAGTGCTGAAAAATAGGAGTTTCGACCTAATTTTAAAATACTTTGAATTTACCAGGTTGGAATCTCCATCCTTTATAGACATTTAAAGAGGTTAGAGATGAGATTCTTTAGGTTCTCCCAGTGCTTCAGACTGCCTTCAATGTGGTTCAAATGAGAACAAAGCCCAGTGGCAATTGCCTGTGTCTATCTCAGTGTGAAGCATCACTTTCTGTGTTAATGTGAAAGATATAAAGTAGAAAAGAAAGATAAATGCTTAAGATGCAAGTTCTTCAACTACACCCATGATCCCAAACTTTGAGAAGTCAGGTAAGAGTTTCCTAAAACCTAGAAATTATGAGTTGGCCTTGATACATAGCAAGAACCCTCTATTAAAAACAGACCAAAAAAATCCATATTAATCCTACCAGGATATGAGGCCTTCTGCTTCTGATTTCAGTTACTTACTAGCTAACTCAGTGACCTCACCAGCTATGTTTCTGACCATAGAATATAACATTATATAATTGATTATAGTACATAATTTAAGTCAAATTCATATACTTCTCATTGTCATGTTTATGGTTGTGTCTTCGTTTCTTTCTTTAATCAATTTTAAGGACTTAAATTTTTAACCATTTCCTGGGGTGTGCTATGGTTATGGTCATCTCATCACATTCCCGTCCCTCCCTGCCTCCCATCACCTGTCTATCCAAACCAATCCCTTTCTCTCTTTCTGGAGCTGGATTAAATTCAGGCTCATTCGAATGCTAAGCGTACAGTACCTGAGTTACCCTTTAGCTGTTCTCAGTCACTGATGAGTTCAGCAAACATGAGAATCAGAAGGTGTAATAATGGGCCTGAAAATGAGTTCCTCCAACATTGTGGCATAAAATGCAACCCACCACAAAGCTGGCAACGAGAATGGCTTGCGTGTGTTCCCTTATCTCTCACCTTACAGTTTTAAAAAATTTCATGTTGTTTATTTGTATGTACACAGGCACACATACACATGTACATACACAATGGCACATCCATGAAGAGGACAGTGGACAGGATAATCGATCAACTATTCCCTTCCAATATGTTAGTTCTAGGGATCCAACTCAGAGCTTCAGTCTTTGTAGCAAGCACCTTTACACACTGAGCTGGACCATGTGAGCAACACAAGTATTTAACAGTAACAACAAAGTTTGAATTCTTCTAGAAATCACATTTGTTCACTTTTTAAAATGTTCACAAAAATAGCAAGCCAGTAGCCAACATCAAACTAAATGGAGAGAAACTTGAAGCAATCCCACTAAAATCAGGGACTAGGCAAGGCTGCCTTCTCTCTCCCTATCTATTCAATATAGTACTTGAATTTTTAGCTAGAGCAATTAGACAACAAAAGGAGTCAAAGGGATACAATTTGGAAAGGAAGAAGTCAAAATATCACTATTTGCAGATGATATGATACTATACTTAAGTGAGCACAAAAACTGCACCAGAGAACTCCTACAAATGATAAACAACTTCAGCAAAGTGACTGGAAATAAAATTAACTCAAACAAACCAGTAGCCTTCCTATACTCAAAGGATAAACAGGCTGAGAAAGAAATTAGAGAAAGGACACCCTTCACAATAGTCACAAATAATATTATATACCTTGGTGTGACTCTAACCAAATAAGTAAAAGGTCTGTTTGACAGGAACTTGAAGTCTCTGATGAAAGAAACTGAAGAACTCATAAGATGGAAGATCTCCCAAGCTCATGGATTGGCAGGATTAATATAGCAAAAATGGCCATCTTGCCAAAAGCAATCTAAAGATTCAATGCAATCCCCATTAAATTTCCAACTCAATTCTTCATGGAGTTAGAAAGAGCAATTCTCAAATTTATTTGGAATAACAAAAAGAAAAAACAAAACAAAAACAAAAAAACCAAAAACCAAAAAACAACAACAACAACAAAATAAAAACCAGGATAGCAAAAACTATTCTCAACAATAAAAGAACTTCTGGGGAAATAACCATCCCTGACTTCAAGCTGTATTACAGAGTAATAGTGATTAAAAACTGCATGATATTGGTACAGTGACAGGCAGGATGATCAATGGAATAGAATTAAAGACCTGGAAATGAAACCACACACCTATAGTCACTTGATCTTTGACAAAGGAGCTAAAACCATCCAGTGGGAAAAAAGACAGCATTTTCAACAAATAGTACTGGTTCAACTGGTGGTCAATGTGTAGAAGAATGCAAATTGATCCATTCTTATCTTCCTGTACAAAGCTCAAGTCCAAGTGGATCAAGGACCTCCAAATTAAACCAGATACACTGAATCTAATAGAAGAGAAACTGGGGGGGGG
>JADRCC010366883.1:0-20044 GCA_019843855.1 Hylomyscus alleni
TTTATTTACTTTTCTCGACAAGATCTCTAGAGGAGACTTACTGACCATGCAGACGGCAGCTATATAACTCCCTCTGAAATCTGTGAATGTTGCTTTCTACAGCAACAGAGACTTTGTAGATATAATAAAATTAAGAGTGTTAAGACAGGAGATTGTCCTGGATTGTCTAGGTGGGACCTAAGTGAAATCACAAATACCCTTGTAAAGAGAGTAGAGGTGTTGACTGCAGAGATATGACATGAAGAACTGAGCGAGGTAAAATGTGCTGGTTTTGAAGGTGAATGGGGTGTTCAAAATGAGGAATGCAAGGAATATTCCAAGAGCTGGAGAACAAAGAAAAGAGGTGCTCCCCTAGAGACCTAAACATGGCCTGTTTTGATACTCTGATTTTGGCAAGTGACCTTCAGAACTGTTAAAATAAATGTATCTTGCTTTAAACCATGAAGTTTGTTTTAGCAGCTACAGCAAACCAAGATATATTTATACTCATATCTATTTATGAATAACAAAAGCTTATTTCATAACTGGTATCTAACAAAGTACATTGTGAACAAAGAGTGGCCACAACTGGCCAATCAAATGCCACTGTTACTGCATTGGCTTGGAAGTAGGCGTCCACACAAGACAGATGTCAATGGGACCCATGAATCTCAGTGCTCAGAAGATCTTCTCTTTGGTGAGAAGAAGAAATGAGTTGAAATACCACAGATTTATCCACCACTGTAGCAGACTGGACAGTCTCAGGCCATCTCTTGCATGCTTTGCCACCCCAGGTAATTGTGGAGAGGGTAAACGGATAATGGTGCCCACATAAGAAGGGCAATGTGTAAAACTCTGTACTCATTCTCAATTAGAGGGCAAGAAAGCCAAATCAAGAACCAGATTAGCCACTGGGGCTTTATTACTATGGGAGGGAGGTTGTTCATGCTTACTTTGAGTTAATGCTTATTGAAAATTGTTCAAGATATTTGATAAACATCCCAGGCACTTTGGGCTCTTCTTGGAAGACTGACTCGTAGAAAATAGGCTGGTTTTAGAAATAGATGAGCCATCTTGACGATTTCCACTGCCCTTGGTGATTAGATTAGTGTATGCAAACAAAACCTATTTACTGATTGCCTTGCCTGCACTGTCAAAATATTTAGACATTAGTACATAATGTATAGCTTGGAAATAGTGCTGCCTTTTTAGACTATATATGTTATTAAAAAAAATTCTTTTTTGTGAACAAAATGTGTAGAATGTTTGCCCTTTACATTCTAAATTGGAGAAGCTATTTTTAAAGGGAGCATTTAAAGAGAGCAAGCAGAATACCGTCAGCTGCTACGGTACCTGCCACGTTCTGTAATAGTTGGTGTTTTATGATATTTAACCAAATGTTTAACCAGGGATCACTCTTGTTTTAAAGCTCTTCATTAATTTCTAAGTAGAAATACGTGTCTCCTCTGTTGACTCTTTCACATAGCCTTAATGAATCGTATAAAGTATTTAGAGACGATCGAGATATGCTTTTGTCTATAAGGATCTCCCAGAATAAGCTGGCAACAGCTCAGGAGATGGAGACCCAGTGCACAAAGTGCTGACGGTAGCCTCGGAAAAGAATCAATGAATTCGGTCCCCAGGTGTCACACGTGAGAAAGGACTTAGCCACTGAGTATTTCCTGCAGTCCTCCACCTTTCTTCCTCCTTTATCTCTGAGGAAGAAAGTGTTCGACTTGCTGCAAGGCAGAGTGGGGAAAGGCTCCCTCTGTACAAGCAATTCTGGTCCCGAATCTTGGAGATCCACGTGGGTCTGAGTGTTTGCCCAAGGCTTCCTTTCCCGATTGCTTAACATCTTGCCCTCCTGTCTGTAGAGCATCGTAGTCCTGCCTCTCTCTTGACTACTCTAAGTTAAATGCCAGAAGTCACAGGACACAAGGACCTGCTGAAGAGGTCTGCCCAAAATGATCCACAGTATCCAATGGGAAACCACAGGCAAGCCAGTTATTTTCCTAAACTCGTTCTGGAACTTCATGAAATGGGGACTCAGATGCCTCTACTAAGACCCATCTATTACCTTTCTGCCTCATGATTTGCTGTTTCTGGCCTCAGCAAAACCAACGCAGAAGGGAAGGGGAGTAACTAGATGTAAAGGTTTCACCCGCTTGTCGCTTCTGTAGAGAGGGGGTGGTCTTTGGGGCTAAGAGAGTTTCCCAACTGAGTCTTTTTCTCATCCACTCTTCTGCAATGGGGAATCTATTTTTTTTATTGGATATTTTCTTTATTTATATTTCAAATGTTATCCCCTTTCCCGGTTTCCCTCTCTCCCGGAAACATCCTATCACATCCTCCCTCCTCCTGCTTCTATGACGGCATTCCTCCACCGACCCACCGACTCCCACCTCCCCGCCCTCGATTCCCTTACACTGGGGCATCTATAGGCTTTAAGTGGGCTTTAAGACCTACTTGTTGGCACAAGATGAGGTTTCTGGAATGGAGCCTCCTGTATCAGGTAGCTTCTGTTCTAGAAGGATCTTATCCGAGTTTGCTTAGATCTGCATATGACATTTGGCCACAATGCTGACTTCTGGGGGGAACACAGTCCTCTAAGGGATGTTAGACATACAATACAGGGGAAAATACCCCCATAAGCCCCACCTACGGAGAAGTAAGGACTTCGGGTAAAGCTTTCCACAACATTCTCCCGATAGGTCATCCTGTAATTTCTGTCTTGTATTTAATGGGCAGTTTCATACACGCAGGCAAAACACCCATAAATATAAACAAGTCTGAAGTGGCATGAATATTTATTATATCATGATGCCACATTAAAATGTTTAGCTAAGCAATTTAGACTTAGCTAATTGTTGATAGAGAGGGAAATTTTCTTCAGTGTGTGGGCACTGGTAAGGTAGGTGTCCATGCTCCGATATACAGACTCTCACCTATGTTCCGGTAAACAACCCTAATGAAACGTATGGGTACAAACACAAACACGCACGCAAGCATACATACACAGCGAGGGCGGAGTGGGGTGGAGTTAGAGGTAAGGCGAGTTTGGAAGAAGATTAATGAGAAAACAAGAGGAAATACCAGGGGGTGTATGAATATGATAGAAATACATTATGTGCATGTATGAAAATGATGAGACTCATTATTATGTGTAATTAGTTATGCTAATAAATTAGGTTTTTTAAAGGTTAGAAAAAAGGCCCCCAGCTTGGCATTATATTGCAAAAGTAAATCAAGTATACTCTTGTAACTAAGTTGTGATAAAAAGAATGTCTATACCACCAGAGAAAAAGTGCTGTGTGCACTTTAAGATCACTATTAAGATATTTATTTTCATACACACTACAAATCATCCTTAGGTATTACAAGAGATCATTGTTAGGGAATAAATTATTGACTTACTATTTTTACCTAGAAACAATATAAAGTGTTATTTCTTTTTAAAGTCATTTGAGCTATTCTTAATAATAATTTATTTAAGGAAAAAAATCTTCATAATAACATATTATAACATATTACAAATAGCCTTATTTATGGGTGGAATATGCATAAAGCACCAATTATGAAAAGTATTTTTACTTAAAGTTACTTTTGTTAAAGTTTAGGTGCTTAACAAGGAGACATAATCTTGTAAAGCATTCTGATCCTTCCTTTGTGTATGTATGCATGCATGTGTGCATGTGAGTTAGTGCATGTGTGTATGTGCATGCATATGTGTATAATGTACACACACACATATGCATATATCTGTGTACCCATATGTGTGGAGGGATGGGTGTGGGTACAGAGGTTGATGTTCTTCTGCTGTTTCTTTCCACCTTATATGAGACTCAGAAATCTTTTCCAACTGAGGACTGCTCTCAATTTCTATATGCTTCTTAATTAATGACTGTGGGATGTTTGCAGTATACGTTTTGGTTGAAATTAACTCCTTTGCCTTGGTGTCCTAAGATGTGGCTATATTATGTCCACACACAAATTTTCCCACAGGGGAAAATATCTATGTATGCTCCGTCTTCAGTGCTACCATGTTCTAGTAGTATCTGCTGAACATTTTCAGGACTCCCTTGGAACACTAAGGCCACAAATGCTCAAGTCCCTTCTACAGAGTAGCATAATATTTATACATAGTCTCCTCATGTTCTCTCCATAATCTAAGCCACCACCAGATACTCATTGTACCTAATCCAGTGTAAAAAGCAGCCAAATAGTTGTTACATTGTATATTTAAGAAATGTATGATCATCTTGGGGACAGAGACATCCCCCCTTCAACCATAACTATATAGTACATGAATAAAACATAACGAAATAATGCTCAAAGTGTGCTGAAGAAAGCCTGAGGGATTTGCACAGTCAGAGACTACAGCAGGGTGTACCCACACACAACTTCATTTGGCTTCAACATAGTGCTTGGTATGTGGCAAATTCAAATTTTTCTTTTTGATCTAGACCTTTTTTCTTGTTTTCTCTTATTGAAAATATTTTTTTTCATACAACATATTCTTATTATGCTTTCCGGCCCTCAATCCCTCCTAGTTTCTCCCAACTTCTACTCCTATCCAGATCCACATCTTTTCTGTCTCTTGTTAGAAAAAAAAACAGGCATCTATGGAATAATAATAAAATAAATCAAAACCAAACAAATCATAATATGACAGAACAACGAGAGAGAAAAAAGAGCAAAAGAAAAAGTACAAGATATGCATATATACAGGGAGACACACATATTCACACACTAGGGAATCCTACAAGAACTCCAAACTGGACGCTATAATACATACTCAAAGGATATTCAAGTTAGAAAAAAAATGCCCTGACATCATTATGGGACAAAGTACCTCCAAAGATGCCACTGCATTCATTTTGTGCTGGCCCCTCCTTCTGGGCCTGGAACCCTCCCTTAAGAGTGACTTGTTTCCCCAATGAGACTCCCTTGGAGAAAACTTAAGTTTTCATTTGCAAGTAACTATCAACTGGAAATAGTTTCTGGCTTACAAATGGAGGCATGTGTCCACTTCTCCTACCAGCTCTAGGATCCCAACTGGTACGACCTGTACAGGCCCTGTGCATGCTGCCAGAGTCTCTATGACTCCATATGCGCGTGAGTCCTGTTGTGTCTAAGAAGGTCTTACTTCCTTGGTGTCCTCTATCCCCTCTGCCTCTGACATGTTTTCTGCCTCCTCTTCTCAGAGTGCTGTGAGCCCTTAGAGGAAGGATTTGATGGAGACATCTCCGTTAGGGCTGAGTCTTCCAAGGTCTCTCACCCTCTCTCTCTCTCTCTCTCTCTCTCTCTCTCTCTCTCTCTCTCTCTCTCTCTCTCTCTCTCTCTCTGTGTGTGTGTGTGTGTGTGTGTGTGTGTATTTCTTTTTGGTTTTTCGAGACAGGGTTTTTCTGTATAGCCCTGGCTGTCCTAGAACTCACTCTGTAGACCAGGCTGGCCTCGAACTCAGAAATCCACCTGCCTCTGCCTCCTGAGTGCTGGGATTAGAGGCATGAGCCACCACTGCCAGACACCCTCTGTATATTTTCTATCTGTGGGTCTCTGTATTATTCCCGTCTGCTGCATCTCTGATGATAGCTGAGCAAGACTTGGATCTATGAGTATGACAGAATATCATTAGTTCATTTTATTGCTGCATTCCTTTAAGAAGGAAATTAATAGTATTTGTTTTTCCCATACATCCCTGTCCTGTCTCGTCTCGTGTTCTTGACCTCACAATCAGCATCGGGTATGGGTTCCATCTTATGGAGTGGATCTTAAATCAGATCTTGGTTGGTTACTCCCACAAGCCTTTTGCCCCTACTCACCAGTATCTCTTGAAGGCAGGTCATTCTTGTAGACTGAAGGGTTTGTAGTCGGGTTGGTGTTTACTTTTCTCCTTTTGTAGCATAC
Source organism: Hylomyscus alleni (assembly GCA_019843855.1). NCBI lineage: Eukaryota > Metazoa > Chordata > Mammalia > Rodentia > Muridae > Hylomyscus > Hylomyscus alleni. The sequence goes on from JADRCC010366883.1 coordinate 5,887, forward strand.
CGAGCTCCTTCCAGTATAATGAAGACTAGTCTGTCTGGGTGAAAGGCTGTTGAGAAGCACCAGCTCAACTTCTCCATTTGCTTGTGTTTTCAATCCATCAGGAGCTAAATGCACGAGTATGGGACTTGGGAAGGAAAGGGCTGGCTGGATACACTAATTGGATCTCCCCCATTTTTTGTGTTATTTTGACATTCTACTCTCTACATTATATTTTATTCCCTAGTTCTGCTTGAACTAAGAAAATACTTGTGGATATCTTCCTAAGTATATCCCACCCATGGCCTGTTACATTGAATGTGTTTTTTTTTTGTTGTTTTTTTTTTCTGTTTCCATGCAGACACTCGGCTCTCAGGCATGAGTATGGTCTGGGCTGTTAAGTCCCCATTCAGAATCATACTCGTCATAATGTTAAATGATTCATATAATAATCCAAGGTGCCCAGTTGATAAGACCTATTGTAATTCATCTTTTCCTAGCTCTTCAGGTTTAGTCTATAATATCTGTTATTGTGATTTAAATATACTTTTAGTCCTGTGGGTTGATTTGTCAGCTGTAAACGATACAATTCATCTCTTTACCCAAGAGATCAAAGAAGTACCATTCGGTTCTGTAACATAGTTATTCTTCTAAACAGATGGCATCATGTCTCCTACCCTTTAGCTCTCCTATCAGACTGACTTCAGCCTTCCTTCATGGGTTTTATTGCTTAAAAATGAGGACAGCCTTGTCATCTGTGAGGTCACCATATAGAGCCCATGACCGTGAGAAGTAAAAATAATACTGCCAGTTGGGAACTGTAGGACTTTAGCTTTGGAGTCACCAGACAGAGCTGGCCTGGAAGTAGAAGCCTAGAAACTTATGAAGACAACAGTGCCCACCAGCTATTAGAGAGTACCTAACATAGCAACAGCAGAGCCAAGCAAGAATGACAGACATGTCAGTGAACATATCCTTCCACTAAAAGCCAGAAAACCAATCATCTTGTCACCTCAGAGATCACTTTTCTCTCCTTTGAACTACCCTGATAGGGTAGTTCATCTCTGTCTCACAAGGACCTTATCTCTTTCTGCCCTGTGGGAAGTTGCTTGTGTGATTTCACAGACAGAATAAGAGGAAAGCCTGCTGGTTTTAGAGACAGACACATCCAAGGATGGAAGGCAGGTCCATCCTTCACTTGGTGGGTGGCCTTGGGAAAACACCAATTCCTGGGAGCCTCCACGTTTTGTTTTAGCAAAACAAAAAATTGTCCTCTCTCTCAGAATTGGTTTGAGAATTTGAAATAATATACACAAAACAGTGTTTGGTAGAGTAAAGAAAGAGAATAGTCAGTATTATTTAGATTGGGGCTGGTGATGTTATTCTAGTTATTTGTTATAACCTCTAATTATTTATCCACTTCTTCAGTAGAGATGTCTTGACTGCAAGTTATGTATCACACCACATAAAAATAGTGCAGAGGCACCACATAAAAATAGTGCAGAGAGCTTCAGATGTACAGAGGGAGAGGGGAAAAGCAAACAAATGGAGACAGAGAGCTGCAGATGAAGACGATGCTGTAGAGAAACTAAGAACAAGATGTACAGGGATAAGGAGAGACTGCTGCAGGCAGGAGCACTTGGGCTGAGAACAGTCTAAGAAGGAAACACCTGTGAGGGGCTCTGAAGCCAACGAGCTTCATCCCTGTAGGGCCCAGCTGGCCTAGTGAACAGCACGGGTTTCATTCCCGATGAACCTGGGGAGTCTCTGGGAAATCATGGCTCACTGGGTGTGCTCAGAATTATGTCTGCCATTGTGTCTGCCTCCCAGGGAGATGTCACCCAGCAGCTGGCACTCCGATTTTGTGAAAAAGCAGAGGCAGAAGGAAGAGGGGGAAAAGAGAAGGAAAGAGATCCAAAAGGAAGGGGGACTAACGGAGGAGACATCCAAGAGGATGGATTTCATGGTTTGCAGGGATTCCAGTCCACAATGAGATTGGCCACGGGTGGGAGGAGAGGGAGGGATTGTTCCCTCCTCCTGTGAACACTTGTCACGGCCACACAGGTCTCTTCCCTGGGGTGGTCCCAGATGGTGGTGGGGCCTGGGAAACCAGGAGGTCTTGCTCATCGCTCTCTCTGGCACTCTTCACTGGCAGTTCTGTCTCAGGTCGCAGATAACAACTGTCAGATGGTCTTACTGTGAAGCAATAAGTTTTCCCCTAAACAAGAAGGCACGCCAAGCTCCAGAGAGGCTGAAGGCTGGACAAAGCACACAAGCCTGGAAAAAATTAAAAGTTCATACTGAAGGAACAAAAGCACCTCAGGGAAGTGCAAGGGGTTAAAGTGAAGTACACTGTGTCCCTGGCGCCCTTGATCGTGCCCTTGATCAAATAAGTGAGAGAGCCACCACACATCTTTGTGAAGTTCACAAACAAGAATGAGGGAGGGACGCTGGGAAGTGACTGTTAACCATACGAGAAGTAAAAATGATGCCGCAAAGGTTGACTCAGCCCAGGAAGAATTAGGAGGCAAATAGGAGCAGGTAACCCTCAAGACACAGGCTAAGTGCTGCTCAGCACAGCTTTCTCTAGGGCCTCCAACTCCCTGTGGTCTGGACTGCATTCCTTGGATCCAAGCAGGATAATGGAGTCTGGTTTGGCAAGGGCCCTCTGGACACCCTCTGTTTTAAAAACAAAAGAAAAGAAAAGCAAAACAAAACAAACAAACAAAAGAAAAAACCAGGATTGTTGATGGAAGTTAGATGACCATAAATGAAGAAGAGAAACCGCCTATCCTTAACTATAGTTTTACATTTTTAAATTCTAATTGGAAAAAGAAATGGAACTCAGACCTTCACAGCTACAGCAGCCTAATTGATTCAGAGGACACCCACTCCTAGACCAACACCTTCAAGCAAAGCCTTGCATTTCTGAACAAAACCGACAGCATTTCGATGATCCAGAAGTGTGACCATGCTCAACAGAGGGCCCAGGTACGTGTCCAAGGTAAAGGTAAGCAAGTTGAATTCAGTGGAAGTTTCTATTACAGGTGTTCTTGAGGATGTAATGCAGTAGTTAGAATGGGAGACAAAACTGGTTTTGTAACTAACTGCTCACGCTCTTCTTTCCTCTCAGAGGCAGGGGTTGGGAGGGGCAGCAGATTAGGAAGCCTCACTAATGCATTCTGGGAAACAACACAACCATCGCAAGATTCCATCTACGGCTAAATTCTAAACTTGTGTTTAGCACACAACTTTATCTGACCAGAAGGCAGAGTCAGGGAGGAGGGAGGAGAAAGAGGAACTCAAGTGGGGAATTTTCCATCCTATATGGCCTTTTAACTTCGCTATTTGTCATGGAGTAAGAAGAGACTATGCCTGGTCTTCATAAAGATGTTTAGAATTAAGTTCCAAGGCTAGACATACAAGGGTTGAGCTAGGGAGGAATAGCCCTAATATATACCTAATGAGCATCAAACTGCACTGTGAGCAACAGCATCCTCGAATCCAGATAGGAAAACTATGGCTCTCAGAACTTAAGTAGTATTCCCATGCTTTCAACCACTTAGGAATCTCCAGGTTGATTCAAGGCTGTTGAATTCCAATGCCAAAGTCATCTTCGAAAATAAAGACTCACCTTCTTGTGACCAATCAAAAAAACTTTAGAAAGGATTTGGGAAGACAGCCCTATTGTTAAAACATTTGCCTTGCAAACATGAAGATGTAAATTTGATCTCTGGAATCCCAATAAGATAGCCAACTGTGGTAGGACATGCCCATAATCTTACCTCAGGGAAGGTAGAGACTAGAAGATTTCTGGAACTCACTGTTCATCCACCCTTACCTACTTGGCAGTTGCAGACCAGTGAGAGATTCTATCTCAAAAAAAAAAAAAAAAAAAAATCAAGGAAAGGTAGATGATGTCTGAGGAATGGAGCTGTCCTCTGGTCTCCCCATCCGTATATGCAAACGGAGATATGCTTGCGTACCCAAGCGCACATGCGCACATGTGCACACTCAAAGCTTATGCAGCAGATTTTGATTTCAGGGTGAACTTTGGTGAACATCTTCAGTTGTTGGTTGCATTTACAAGTTTCCAATGGGTTCACGGAACAAGTACACGGAGGTCAGTGCTCCTACCTGAATCACAGTTGTGTGGTCTCTTACAGAATGTTTTAAATTGATAGTCTCTAAAGAGTTGTACACCTTTCCATATTTTGGCTGAGTTCATCCTTGTGTCTTAAAACTCAGCCACAGACCTGGGGTAGGAAAGAGTAAACAAGAGTTCCCACTAGTAGCAGTAAACATAAGCTGCTTGTTGGCAGAAAAAGTCTCCAATTCTTTTCTTTATTTAGTTCTTTTCAGGCCAACTGGAGTGCATGAGGCTATCTCAGTAATCAGAACCAAGGCTGTGTGCCAGTAGGAAATCTGTCGTGCACAGAGGATGAGGTCAGAAACGCAAGAAGGGTATGGAGTCAGGCTGTGCTTGATACCACCCACCAGTCACCTTCACAATTATCTGCTTCAAAGTTTGAGGGGAAAAGTATAGTGGATGTGTATATCCAAAATTTAAATTATTCAGAAAGAATTTGGAAAAAAAATGCTTTATTTACTAAATATATAAAGTTGATACCATTTATAAAGTAATGTTCTGTTTGTTTGTTGTTATTGTTGTTGTTGGTTTTATTTTTACTCTTATTACATACAGGGGGAAAAGGTGGCCGCTTTATGATTCTTAAGAGTTCGTTCCTAGAAAGTTTTAGATCTGGTCTGATTCTATCACTAAAGCACCAATATCATCAATTCTTACTGCCCTCTCTCTTGGAGGTTTTTCTTTGTTGAGGCAAATGTCCCAGGAACAGCACATTAATTTCATAGACCTGCTCCAAAACTATAATTAACATATCTTTTCTCCTTTCCAGAAAGACTGAGTCTCATGGAAGCATTAGGCAGAGAGAGTGCCAACCCCTGACCAGTTCATTGCCTTGAGTGAAAAAGTGGGATCAGCTCTCTGCCCTCTTTTGTCTTAAGTGCCAGTGCCTGATGCTATAACATAAGCTGGAAAAAGAAAATTACGTAATTAGACGATTTGTCCCTAAGCCCAAGTATGTGGAGGCTAGGCGACAACATTGAGTATCTTTTTCTCTTTCTCTTCACTTCAGTTTTTGAGTCAGAGTCTCCAACTGATTGTGAAGCTTTACCAATTGGATAGAGCGACTGGCCAGACACCTCTGGGGCGCCTCCTGTCTCTTCCTGGGATTACAAGCTAGTGCCACCACATCTGGTGGGTCCTGGGGAACTCAAATCAGGTCCTCATGTTTACACGGTTTGAATAAGCTTGGCTCATGGGACTATTGGGAGGTGTGGCCTTGTTGGAATAGGTATGGCCTTGTTGGAGGAAGTACTTCACTGGTTAGGCAGGCTTTCAGGTCCAATTCTCAGGCTCTGCCCTCTGTGGAAAAGATCCTTCTCTTAGCTGCCCATGAGACAGTCTTCTCCTGACTTCCCTTTGATGAAGATGTAGAACTCTCAGCTCCTCCAGTACCATGTCTGCCTGCACACTGCTGTGCTTCCTGCCATGATGATAATGAACTGAACCTCTGAAAGTGTAAGCCAACCCTAATTAAATGTTGTCCTTTATAAGAGTTGCCTTGGTCATAGTGTCTCTTCACAGCAATGGAAACCTTAACTAAGATGATTAACTAAGTGCTTAACTAAGCACTTTACCCAAACTGAGCCATTCTATGGCCCTGGGGATTATTTTAAGGAACCATTTCTTTATCAACTTTAGTGGATTTCATAAAACTCATAAACCCTTTCCCCTAAAATAGAAAACACACACAGCCACATCATCACTATACAGATACAGTGCCTGTGATTTGGGAGTGCTGTGTATGTATGTGTGTGTTTGTCTGTGTGTCTGTGTGTGTTTGTGTCTGTGTGTCTGTGTGTGTGTGTTGGTATTTGTATGTATGTGTTTGTATATAAATGTGTGTTTATGTATGTGTGTGTGTTATGGGCAAAGTAGGATGGGTATAGAGTATGGGATGAAGGATAAAAGCGTATCTGTGTGGGTAGAGTTTTGGAATGTGTGCATTTACATATATTTGACTATATTTACCTGGATGTGGAAAACCTTTAAGAATTGAGCTTTAAAAACAGCAAGATTCATTTCTATCCTGACTTAACCACAAAAGAACTAGAAAAGGAAGCTGGACTTAAGGTGGCAAGATGCAACAGACTGGATATAAAGTATGGAACATGGAATTTTCAGACATCATTAATGTTCACCAGGATTTCAAAGGCTATGGCTCTTTACTTCAGTTCCCATATGTGGAACTGAGTTAGAATCCCACTTGATAACCATGTACTTTTAAGGCAGTATTATACTTTCTTCATCCTTTGAGATAAAAGTTTTAGAAAACCCTTGAACTGGTTCATGGCCAACAACAGGAGCATGGCAAAGGTTTGTGTGTGCGTGTGTGTGTGTGTCGGGGTGAGTTTTGGGTTTATATGGGTGCTCCCAATATCTGATCTAAAAGGAACTTCTGAACACATGAACAAGACTGACGGCCTCGTCATCTTGTCTTTACATAAGAATTAGAAGTTATCTCTTACAACAAATAGACGAGTCTATTGAACAGAAGGCACGTGGGGATCTCTAAGGGCTTGGGACTCTGGGACCACTACCCTATAGGACATTCCCCTCTTTCATCTTCTATTTCTCTTTATTTCAGCCTTTGGGTCCTTTTCGTTGCTTCCATTTAGTGCAGAATCTGTCTTCTCTCCATCTGGCTGGCTGTCTAACTGACTTTGGCAATGTCCCAGAACCTGGCTTCTTCAATCTGTATACCAGCTTCATCCTGGGTCCAGGCGAGTATCCCAAAGGCTGGCCAGCTGAGAGGGGGATTTTAAGGCATTTCCAACATTTATTTTAACCAACATGGTGCCAACATGCCTTTAAAATAAAGTCAGTAAATGGAGGTTGATATTAAATCTAATTTTCTTACCTGTAAAAGCTCAGACAAGTCAAAAATCTGAGTTTATTTCTGGTACTAATATAGAAACATCAAAAGCAGTTTCTCTGAGACACAATCTCACACTTCACCTACATCATCTTCCCCGAAATATGAGTGAATATTGATGTCTGGTTATAAAACACCAAGGAGTTGACTTCCTGTCTCATCTAATGCCAGCATGAAGCAATGGTATGTTTTTTAAAAAATTTAATAACCCTTGAATATTTTATCTTTCCCTGTAGGCAACCAGATATTTCCCTGGCCAGAATGGATACACTGTCCTCTGTTCCTGGAGCTGGTGGCAAGTTAGCAAACAATAATAGAAAGGAAACTCCTGGGGCTTGTCCCAAATCTTTACTAAGGTCTTCCTATTCTGGATGCTGTGATCCCCTTTGAAGTTTCTCTGGCCTTCAAGGAACCCCAACCCACACTTAAAAAGGGAAATTCTTCATTGATTTCTGCCATTTTTTAAAATGTTTATTCCATAAAAAATGAGGTAGAAGCACCATCTTAGCACAACTTCATTCAGAGCTACTTCCCAAACTATAAAGTAGCATTTAGTTTATTGGGAGGACTTTTAACAGCCAGTGGCATGGAGATGCATCAAGGACTGTGAACTCCATCTAACACCATAGTAACTGTGGCAGCATAGATTCAGTATCTACTATAATATTGTTTGCAGCTGGTCCTGGTGAATTTGAGAAGGCCAGGGCAAGAGATGCTGCCTCAGAGCCCTGTTCTTCCTCTTAAGAAACATTGAGCCAGGCAATATACACTGTACTCCACAGGCTATTGAGACCCTTGCTAGGGATCAAACCAAGGGCCTCTTATATACTCAATAATCACCTCTGTCACTTACCTGCACCCCAACTCAGTAGGGTTTTCGATGTTTGAAACATGGTTTTCAAAACACGTGTAAACAAGGTTTACTAAGCTATCAATGAGACCATAACACTTGCCAATAAATCGTCCTCAGCGAGGACCTCTGTCCGACCTCTCAGGAACCTGTGTCCAGACACATACCTCGTCTACCTCTGGGTTGTTGGAAAGCAGATCATTGATGCAAATCCTGCTGTATAATAAACAATGATACTGATTTTAATAATACCGCTGTGCTAATGCCAAATTCTCTGTTATTATTACTTCTTCAAGTTCATTGGAAGCCAGTCCTGCTGCACATTACACAATTGGTGCATTCCAACCAGGCTATACTCTAATTACCGCTAATTAATGATGCTCAGATGTGATGTCAATAGGAGATAAAGCACTATTTACTTTGCACTTCCACTCTAAGGAAATAGCGTTTTTTGTTAGTTTGCTTCTTTACTATAAATGGGAAAAGGTGATATAATGTAGAGATCAACCACGACTTCAAGCATGTGTTGGGTCTTTTTTAGTGGTAATAACTATGAATTTGATTGTAAATAAAAAAAGCAATCCAAAATGGAATTATTTGAGTTATTTTAAGTCTACATGGAGATTAAATGGATAAATAACATTTTAAATATGCTTCTTCATTTTGGAGGAGGTAATTTCTTGTTTTTCTCTTGTTTTATTCATTTACATTTCGAATGTTGTCCCCCTTCCCCGTCCTCCCATATGACCTCCCTCCCCAGCACCCCTCCTCTTTGCCTCTAAGAGGGTGCTCCCTTACACACCCACCCACTCCCACCTCATCCCTTTAGCACCCCCCTTCTCTGGAGCATCAAATTCCACAGAAGTGCTTCCCCTCCCACCGAGGCCAGATAAGGTAGTCGTCTGCTACTTATGTAGTGTGGGCCATGGCACAGCCCATGTATGCTCTTTGGTTGGTGGCTTAGTCCCTGGGAGCTATGAAAGGTCCAGTTAGTCGGTACTGTTGTTCTTCCTATGGGGTTGCCATCCCCTTCAGCTCCTTCAGTGCTTCCCCTAACTCCTCCACAGGAGTCCACAGGCTCAGTCCAATGGTCCTTTTTGTGTGCTCCTTGCAAACAGTAAAAAAATATCAATTATCCTGTCCGGCAACTCTCTCTAGCATTTGTACCAAATAAAGTCAGTCTTTGGAGACTCATAGCCATAAAAGATAATCAATTTTAAAACTTCACATTGAATCTGTTTACAAAATATCAGTAGCTTGAGTTAGCCCTGACAGGCTAAGCTATAAATGTCATCTTTTCTCTTAGGTTTTTAAGCAAGAAACCTCAAAAGAGCAGGAGAAGGGACTTGGCTGCCTTGATGCCAAAGGCAGATAATTATCTCCGAAAGTTCTAGATTACCCTTCTGGTGGTTTGAATGAGAATGTCCCCATGGGCTCAGACATTTGAATGCTGGCTCTTGAGTTAGTGGTTCTATTTGGAGAAGCTTAGGAGGTGTGGCCTTGTTGGAAAAAGTGTGTCACTGAGGGAAGGCTTTGAGGTTTAAAAGTCTCAGGACATTCCCCGCAGGCTCTTGCTTTTTCCTGACTGTAGTTGAAGACGTGAGTACTTGGCTGGCTGCTCCTGCCACCATGTCTGCCAGCTGCCTCACTTCCCTGTCATGATGGTGATGGATTTTTATCCCTCTGGATAAAAATCTGTAAGGCCAAGCAAACTCTTCCTTCTCTAAGTCACCTTGGCCACAAGGCTAGCAACAGAAAAGTAACCAATGCAATGTCGTTAAGCCTTCTGGAGGCAAAAGTCCGCACAGAGGTCAGGTTTTCCCAAACTTGCCCTATTAGGAAAGCCATGCGTCCCCCTCCCCCAAAAGTACGCATTCCCAGAATAGTTCAGCCCTCCAGAGGTATTTCTAACAAGCAGTTCTCATGAGCCTATACACTTCCCAGCAGAGGTTCTTACTCTGCCCTCTTGCTAGAATCTCCCAGGGAAGATGGAAAGCAATTGATGGCTAGGCCAGTTGAACCATCATTTTCACGGTTGTCCCAGCCATGGGTTCTTTTTGAAATCTTCCCAAATGATATGGAGCCAGGGCTGAGAAGCATCTTTGTCTCAGTATCAGTGGTCTACGGGGACTATCAACTAGGATCCTAGAACCATGACCTACATTTGAACAGAGGGTTCTGTGTGCAGGTAAAAGGCTGGCAAAGCTGTCCCAGTGGGCAGAAAGGCAACACAGACCTTTCCACCGAGAAGACACATTCGTTTCCTCCTCACACCTTTATCCTTTGGTACCACCAACCATCAAGCAGGTAAAAAAAAAAAAAAAATGTTTGCAGAGCTCTTTTTCTTAGTGTACTCTGCCATTGAACACTGAAAGGAATAGAAAACTACCTGTTCCAAAGAGCATCTGTGGAAGCATGCTCACAGTGCAAACTGCCCTGCCCATATCCAACCAATGGCCCATGTCTGTCCCATGTCCCATAGTGAAAGACAGTAAGTCAGAATGACTGCTGTGCACATCTGTGGGTTCATTTAGATGGTTTTCTTTAATTAATGATGAAGACACTACAATTCTAAGTACCAGACAGAATTGGGGGTGGGGGTGGGTAAAAGAATTGAACACAAGCATAACACTATAAAGAAAGCTTGGGAAAGTGAAACACTTCTAAAGAAAAAAAAAATATAAACCTAGCCTGGTACCCATTACATATATACATAATACGTTATCCACATATATACAGCAAATGTTTTGGTAGCAACATAGACCATGCGTCGGTCTTTTGTACACAGATGAAGTAGCACCATCAATAGCACCACCATCTTCAGATGATAAACCAAACCACACACAGCAAATGGAAAGGTCGATGGCATTTGTTTGGCCCACCCTGTAGCCAAGAGGTATAAGGAAAGTAACTACATAAGAAAGATTATTCTGAAAACTATATTCTTAGGCCAGTGGCAAAGTTCTAAAATGGACTAAAAAAAATAAAAAAAAAGAAAAGAAACCGCTAGCACTACAAATGAATATGCAAACAGACACATTTTCCTGGGTAGTGAATTTGTTCAATGGTATGGCATAATGGTTAGTGATGGAGAAAGGGACAGCGTGGACAAAGAGAGGCTTACATAGCAGGCAGATGGCAAAGGGATAACATACGCATCTTTGGGTGTAGACATCCCAAATGCCAAGCCATCATGGATAAGCTAGGGAAAGGAGATAACACCTTACCCAAGTCATACGCTTAAAAACCATATTTGCTAATTGTAGGCTCTTTAATTAAGAGTAGGGCCAAACACATCCAGCACCTCTCAGTCTCCTTCCAGCATCTATTTGGTGCTCTAGTTGTGAATAGTGAGTGATAGATACCCAACACACTGGCTGTGCCATATTTTTCTGCAGGCATGTGGAGGAGACTGATGGACAGAGCTCTGGTAGAACCTTCACCATCTCAGGCTTGACTCAGGGATGACCAGAGGCCCAGTGTTTAACGCTTGATTCTACTAGCTATATGGAAGACTGTCTTATAGCTAAACCCCACCAACCTAGCATGGAAGTCTTTTTGTGACTTCTGACAAGGTTGCGCCTGCTCACATAACCTGGAAGAACACACTGCTTCCAAGATTTTTCAGCAGTCAGAGCAGGTGAGTAGAGCATCACCACCTGCTAACATCCACCTTGTCATGACCGCACTAACTCTCCTGTTCTGTCGCTATGAAGAAACTGTTTCTTATTTGGTTCCCCGAGTTGTCCTCCATGCCTTCCAAAAATCCTTTTCTCTCCAACGTCGGTGTTAATGTTGGTTTCCTGGTATAGGACCTCTTTGTATGACTATCTCACTTACAGAGCTTGGCCACGGCAGCATGAGGTAAATATGGGATCATTATCACCCCTAGTCACAGCACTTCAGGACTGTACTATTCCTCAAGGCTCTTACTGTCATCAGGTGGTGAGCCATCTTCCCCTATCTTTAAGTCACCCATTTTAAAGGCGTTCCCAAATACATGGTATATTGCTTTCAGGACGTTCCACTGTATCAAATAGGGTTTCCACACTATAAAATATTGTTTCCTATAGTACAGTAAAATTGTTTCTTAACACTTTGTCTCACATATAAATGAGAGCTAGAAGACAAACGACAAGGCAAGACAGGATAAAAGCTCTCTACTTCTGGCTAGATGATTCTTGAGTAGATCTACTTTTGTCATCGGTAAATTAGTCAAGAGCGTCCCTGACCTTTGAAAGTTAGCAAGAAATAGCCACACGTGTAGCATCAGTACTGATTTGCCATTATTGACCCAGGCGGTTGATCATTAATGGAGTCCCCCATTTCCAGCTGGTTCTAGGGCTACACTTTTGCCCAAAAGAAAGGTAACATCATAGCCAAGGGAGCATACCTGTGCTTTTCACAAAGAAGAATTTAAAAACCCTGTCATAACAAGTCTTTAAGAAAGAATGCTGTGAAAGGTTGGTCTCATAAAAAAAAAAAAGCCACTAACTTCCAAGTTAGCCAGAAGCCACTAGAAGCCCCATTAATATAAGCCCTTGGTTGGCCTGCAAATACTTGGAAATAGATAAAGGCCAACCCCCTTTAATAGGAATTGAACACAAGAATTTAGCAGCTGATGTGCTTAAAGTAAACCCTTAAAGGAGCCAGAACATGAGATTTCAGCCTGGGTACCAGCAGCTTCCAGTTCAAAGTCAGCCAAGTTTGATGCTTTCATCAACCCCAGCTCAGGTAAAGTCTAGAAGAAGCTGCCTAAGAATGGCTACCTTTACACTACTGACTCCATACAAAGCTAGAGATATAGAAACCAGGAGACGATTGTCCAGTCTGTTCGTTTCTGTTCTCACCCCAAATGTCAATAACCCCACATGCAGAGGTATGTTAGTCATAGATATTCAAAGCCTAGGCTCCTTGAGAAACTTTAGCCAGCTTTACAGGCAAATGGTTGGGGCTGACATTGTTCGCTGGTCTCTTTTTAGTAACTCAGCTCCTTGACAGAAGAGAGCAAGCAGCTTGCTTTCTTCTTACCTTAGCAAGAATTTGAGTCAGAATGCTTAAAAAAATAAAAAGTCACTTTGACAATGAGAGTCTTTTCTCACACACATTTGTGAAAAAAAAAAAAAAAAAAAAAAAACAAACCCAACTTTCACTTCCTATTTTCAAAGCCTTTCTACTGACAGCAAATGATGTCATTTGGCAAGTTCCTTGAAAACAATGACTTCTTAGGACTAGAGACCTATTTCTCTTAGAAATTGATGAGCATGCAAATGATTAAGATCTGCAACTCTGATCATTGTACATCTGGTTGACTGAACATTAACCCGAGCCTCAGCAGTTGGGGGGTCTATTTATCTCTTTGAATAGAGCCAGGGGTCCCCAACCACTTTATCAGGGCAACTGGGCAACTGCAGTGCCTCTCAACCCTTGCTCCTGCCTTACAGCCCCACCCAGGAGGCTCAAACCTTCCCAGAAGTTAGAATGTTGCTCCTCCCTGTAGCAGGGCTGAGTTCACAGGGACTCGGAGAGAGCCTGATCAATCAATCAATTCACTGTCATTTCAAGGAATTTCATGGCAAGACAATTTACAATTCCGGAGGAAATATCTTCAGGTACAGTCGTTGCCATTTCTATTTGATAAACTGAAAAGTTCCAAGACATGTGGACCTTCCAAACAAGGAAAGGATTAACATTTTCACTCCTAACTAGATGTTTCAACGGCAGGTAACTAAGTTTTTATATGCTCTCTGTAAACTGTGTTTTATTAGCTAACCGAGAAAAGGCCAGCAAACACCAGGGCAAATGGGCCAATTGCATTCATTTCAAACACACATAACACGGAAAGTTCCCAGAACACACGAGATAGGTGTCTTAGGGAACAAAACACAGAACCCTGGTCATGACTTTAAAAAAAAAAATCTGGAATTTTAATTTCCAGTTAGCAAGAATGCACTTGTCTTTCGAGCCTTCTTGAGGCAATGTATGAAAGGAAACGTGATATGTACACAGAAAAAAAGGATGAAGGTGGGTGGGGGCAAAAGCTTATAGAAGTTGGGGGAGGGACCGGCAGTGTCTAGTATTATGAACAGAAAGACATTTTCAGAATTTATAAACACCCACATTCTTCATTCCAAGGAGAGCTTTTGACTTGAAGGGATCCCTCATGTCTCCTTCTCTCTACAGTATATACAATAGAAGTCTGTGGTTTCCTCTCTTTGTTACAGTTCGCTTCCATTCAACTTCCAATTCTAAGTCAACACTTGAAAACACCCCAGTAGAATACATCCTCCTTCTGTTTGGAAAAAAAAAA